>BGPR01003344.1:63133-78764 GCA_013235015.1 Araneus ventricosus | reverse complement strand
GGGTTTTTCTCCCCCGAAGTCGTCATTAGTGGTCTAGCTTGTGTGAACGGCTCCCGGAGAATGGTATTTTTCGCCCCATGGTAGTATTTGGCTTTAAAAAGTGACACAAACGCATTAATATTTTATTACTGTAACAAGAACTATATAATACAGTGGCGTAGCGAGGATAAGTGGCACCGAGGTTATAATATGATTTTTTTTTACCCCAGTGGTCATTAGTGGCTTAGTAAGCGTAAATGGCGGCCGGAGAATGGAATTATTTTTATACTCCCTCGTCATATTTTGCTTTAAAAAGTGGTGTAAAGGCAGTAATGTTAGGATTCCATGGCGCTCCCTAAGTCTGGTGCCCGAGACATCTATACCCCCTTGTCCCGGTCGCTATGCCACTGATTGCGTTATTAAACCTAAAAAAAATCAGATTTACTAGAGTTCAAAATTATTGATTTGTCTCCCCAAATATCGATGCTAAACTGTATCATGAATCAGGTTCGATTTTAATTTAGAGACAAAAACCTGAATAATTTCAAAACTGCCCTCTTCTGACAACTTCAACCTTAGGTTACATCAGATATCGTTTTCAGAAATTGAGTCGTTAGACCTGCAGCACCCGATCCATTTCAATGAGTCTCACCCCCTGTCGAGGAAAAGGATTACTCCGCCTCCTCTTGTGACTGCAGACGATAAGGGGGAATGGGGAAGGGGTCATTCGAAAAAATAAATCCCATCTCCTTTCAAGTGCTCCGACGGACTCTTCGATAAGCCTTTCTTGGCAAAAACAGCCCCCGTGCGAATTTTTTTCCATTCCCTCAACTCCTACCTCCCCACTGTCATGGTTCCGAAGGGTATTCTTTTTACTCATTCATCCCTTTTCTCATGGCAACGATACCCCCTCTTCTTCCTGCCTTTCTCACGCAGTGGTCCTTCTCCGAAAGACAACGATGGGGAGGGGGTATAGAATCTCCTCCCCCTATGGCATATATGAATGCATATTACAACAGGTATGTGGTTCAGACATTCAAATGCACAGCATTGAATGTTTAAGTGGAAGTTGTGGATTTTGAATTCGCCAAAAGGCAAGTTCTTAAGCATTGTTGTGACCAATCTTTCTTTTTTGACTTTCTTTGATAGAAAGTATACAAAGAGAAAGTATTGCAAGCGTCAAAAAATTCGACCTCGAGATTTTGATGAATCTCCACTTCCGAAAAATCAATTTTTGGAACTATGTCTGTCTGTTTTTTACCACTTCTCCATGTCTGCTACACTGCTTTAATAAATGCCGTGGTTATATAGCATGGGGATGGAGTGGTATCATGTCTGTGAACACGATAATTCAACAGCGATTGAGCTAGGCGTGTAAAATTTGACATGTGGTTTTTGTTGCAAAAATTCTATCAAATTTTGGACGAAATCTGTCTGTCTGTTTATGCCCATGTCAAAAGAATAACTGAAAAACGCAATATGCGAGAGGGCAGACATTTTATCACCAGAATTGTCAATCTGAAGTACATTTTGGACCAAATCCGTAAAGATATCGACTGTCTGTTGCTCTAACTTTTCTTGATTATTCAAAAAACGCAAGGCGGATAAATGAAATTTGGTATGTCGACTTGACACCTAAATTGATCCCATTTTAAACGCCATCAGTACAAAAAAAGAGGTCCAAAGGAGCTTACCCAATTTTCTTCGCTTCTACTGCGAAGTAAAACTCAACTGCGAGCCATATTATGGAAGTATACGAAAATGTCGTGGGGAGAATAGTCTTCCTGGTTGAAGATTTTATGCACTGTTAAGGAGAAGTCCCAAGGAATTACAATGTGGAAGTGATGATGGGTGACATATATACCGAGAATATTTCATTCGTTTAAGATATCTAGGGCCGTCTTATCCATTGTGCTAATTGGGATGTGGCCCAGGGGAGCCTAAAACTTTTCTACTGTTATTCTTATTGTAATTGTGGAACAAAAGTTTATTTAATCATAATTTGAAATAAGTTAAAAGTAAAAGTATGATTATGACTTGTAACTAGACAGCCATTGATTATGTAATGTTACATAGACATGTAATCCGTTTCGAATGTGTTAATACAGAAGTCAATATTTGAATATTTTTCGAAATCTGTAACGAAACCGTTAAAATTAATCATGTGTTAATTTGGTTGGGCGGTAATTGCAAAAACTTATTTCGAAAAGTCGCCGATTTTCAAAATTGAAAGGCATTAACCAGAGAAAAGGCGAATTTTTCATCTTTTTTTCTCTTCAATTATTTCATTAGGCAGGTATTTTTGTTAGAGTATAGGCGCTCAAATTTCTAATTACGGTTCTGATAGGGAACCAAATTACTCTATCCCAGGGCGCTCAAATTTGTTAAGACAGCCCTGAAGATATCCAGATACATCCTGTGAATACAATAACACTTTTTTGCTCAATTTTTGGTTTAACGATGTGGACTTATTATCTTATATGCCGTGTGTTTTGAAATCACGAACTTTTACCTCTTTTTTTATGCTCCTCTATAATTGTATAGCATGATAATAGAATGAATGGGATTTTGGGTTTCAGGTGTCTTTCATCACATATACACTTTGATAGATTAAGAAAATCAAAAAACATGAGCTCACATGTTGCTTTTCTTTAGGTATTGTGTGAAAGAGTACGAATTAAAGCCTCATGAAATAATGAAACGAAATTGAATTTTAGGGAGGATTCGGTAAAACAAATTAGGGGAGATAACATAAAGTACTCATTCTGCTTTCTACGATAAATAAATCATGAGAGTTCCGTCATAAACCCTAACTTTTCTGTCGCATTAGCTAAGTCTAAAGAGATGGTTGATTGCTGTCTAATTCTACAAGCACTCAAGAAATCGTTTTATACATATTATTTCAAGATTGATTATGGTAGATTCAAGGCAGGATAACTATTTAAAAAACTATAATGATATTAATTAGAGAGCTTTTAAATGATGTTGTAACTAACTTTTTCTTTTAAATTTGTGTAACATATATCTTTGCATTAGGATTTTTGTATGGGATGGCTCAAAGGGGAAATATAGCGAAAAAACTGCGATTTATTGCTTAGTTTTTTTTGTTTTTAGGAATTCCAGCAACACAAATAATGCAAAAGTCTGATTTAATTTTTGATGAAGAATTCCTTTTTTGATCAAGGGTTTACGGAGTTTCGGTTCAAGGTTGCGAGAGACGTTTCTTTATCAATCAAGTTTCGTCTATTGATTTTATAAATTTTTTTAGACATGGAATTGGACGAGGTGTCGTTTGAAAGAAAAAGGTCAAAAGGTTAAAATAGGCCAAGCGGAGTAAGTTCGATTAAGTTCGCTATCAATTTTTTAAAATAAAAAACTGCCCATTTATTGGAAATAAAAAATATATATAATAATCCATTATCATATGCTCTCGAGACCCAATGGTATAATTTTCGACCAATTTTCACAAAAAACGATATTAATACTCTTGATTGGATTTTATAACACTTTATATATTAATTAGTATAATAAATCAATTAACTTATTTATTTATTAATAAGTATAATTAACTAATATAATTAATTATATATAATTAATAGATGGAGGCATGGGACATCCAAAGCATTAGACAGCGGGAGTTAAGGACTTCGAATGGAAAGCCACTTTTCTTGTAAATAAAATATAATTGTCCATTAAAATGGACGCGGTGTCTCAAGAGGATAAGTCATTGAAAAATGCAATGAACGGCAAATTCAACCATATGCTTACCATTTATGTCCGGTAATTCCATCAAAAGCCATTAAATTGCAAATTTGACTGAAAATTCCTTTAGTCAATTTATTGCGAATTATAATATAATATACACATTTAAAATGTTTTAGCAATATGTAACGAGGGAAGTATATTGACTTTATACTAGTAATTTATAATCCATAGATTGAACTTTATGGGGAGAGCCAGGGGTGAGAACCTATAATCTCCTTTCCCTAACATCTATTTCAAAGTTGTCATGACATAATTGAATTTCTCCTAAGTCTGAGTAAGGTTAGTGAGGATTTAGGAAAGATAAAGAGAAGTTGCTTAGGAGTGATTTATTTGTGAAGTATAGGAATAAAACAGGGAGGGCAGTAATTGAGTTCTTAAGTAATATTTTGAAATTAGTGGCGGTCAATTTCGATAGTCTGGTGATATAGTGATTCAAAGATGTGTCTATGAATCTGGTGTCAAAGTTTCTGAGTGGGTGAATAGTTTATATATCGGAGCTTATAGCTCGGAGCATATAACACATTGAATGTTCGTCTTTTAATTATTTTTTTACCTTATTTCATTTACAACGCAGTTAGCCTTAGTCCTCGAAGTAGAGGGCTCGACACACAGTTTGTGTGAGCCTCGATATGGAGGTTCTGAGAGAAATATGGCAGTCACAGAATTTCTTTCATTAACATTATCTCCAGCTTCTGGCCACCTAATATTCAATATTTAAGTGCAGAACAGAACACCACTTCATGCCCCTGCGACTATAACCTTTTGGTTATTTAAACAGTGTGGCGGACATAAAGTGGAAGATACATCGGAAGACGCTCCTTAACTGTCTAGCAAATAATGGCAAAGGCAGAGAAATGGAAAAGGTTACAAAAATACAAATCTAAAGATCTGAGATAATATACAAGTAACGAAGTGGAGTATCATATAAAACCATATATAAACAAAAACTAAAAAGGAAAGAAATATGAGTATGAAGTGCACAGTAGCAACAAACAAGAGAGGAAAAAAAAAACCTAATCAAATAAAGAAGTCCAAAAACAAACTAAAATGCGAGTGTTAAAGCACATGTGTGTCTATTCTGTCGATTGTTCTTTTCTCCATAAAGTAGAAGTTCTTCTGTGTGAAAGCGGAGAATATATTCTCCGCTTCAGGTGCGCCGTCACTTCGACGAAGAGAGCGCAAAAAAATTCCCCATGTCGGCTTGCAGGTAATGGAAAAGGCTTGAAGTGAAAAATGATCATAGATTTATTCGAAAAAGCTCTTGAAAATCAATAAGATGGTGTAGCAATCGTTGGATTGCAAAGAACATCGACGTTGATAATCTTTTTCAGATAATTTACTTTAATTTTTTCAATCTTTTACGAATTAAAAGTTACTTAGTCGCCGTTTTCAGTTACTGGAAAAGTTAATGGTTATTGGTTTGGTATGTCAAATGTTTTTTTATAGGTGGATCAATGATTTTGGTAATCTTTCCGGAATGTTTAAATTCATCGGGTTTAAAACTTGTAGTCGAAATTTTATACATATATCTTCGATTTTCTTACTCATCTCATTTTTTAAAATTTATATATCCTTTTAAAATATTTTTTCCACTCAAAGGGCTTCAGATTATCATAATTTTAAGTTGATGAAATGCATTGAAGATCATAGGTTTCAACAGATATATTTATCATTTAAAAGAGAATTTTATCTTTATAAAATAAAATTTAACTTTATTAATAATGTTAATTTTATTTTATTCTCCCTCTAAATTATTGTAAAACATGAGAGAAAGATTTTTAAAAAATCGTATGGTTTTCTGATGATTATACACAATACTGTCGCACATTTAAATGCAGGAACTTTTCTTTGTTTTTCTTTTTATACACTTTTATATAACCTGTTTCCTGTTTGTAAAGGTAAAATTTTGAAATCGATTTTTCATTCATTTTCTAATGAGTTAGAGTTTTTGTTCTCAATGACAACACACTATTTTAATATTTTCAGAACTTCATTATCAGTTTGTCTATTAATTTAATTAAATTTTGATTCCATGTGACTTATTGCCATCTGACACTGAATTTGAGAAAAAATTGATTTCCACATTCCATAATATTTCCAATAATAAATTATAAGCTAAAGATTAAAAAGGAGGCAATAATTAAAAAAAAATGCTTTAAAAAACACTAATAAAAGTGTGTTTTCAAAACATTTTTTATTAAATTTGATATTTTTAAATATTTAATGCATTTTTCAAAATTCGTTTTCTTTATGTTTAGTACTTTCAGATCACATGACAAGGACATTAACTAGTGTATTTTCTTAAGGAATTTTTGATATTCTTTCCACTTTTTAGCTGATTGTGGAGTTCGAAAAATTTATAAAAGTGAAAAATATTATGAAATATAGATTTTAGATTTCAAAGTTCTAAAGATATCCTAAAAGTTTAAAGCACCCCTTTTACTTTCCTAGTTATTTTTATATGCTCCAGTTATTTATTATTTGAAATGCATCTTATGATACTAAACGCGTAAATAATGAAATAGTATAACATTCTTAAGAAATTAAAACAATAGAACGAAAAAACAAAACCATAATAGACATTAAAACGCAACAAAATTGACGACATACGATTGAAAAAAAAAACCGTTTGAATGTCTGTTATAGTTTTGTTTTTCGTTTATTGTTTTAATATCTTTGTCATCGCAATTTTTCCTGGAAGCATCAGCCCTAGCGTGCGCCAGATACATTGCTTTTATTATTGTTTTTTTTATCTCTTTTAGTTATTATTTTCTGCACTTACTCCAAAATATTATTAATTTTCTTTCTCTTATTCTTTGTAAGAGTCAAATACCATCTATTTAGCTTGATTCATTTTTGTTTTATCGCGTTCATGTGCACACGAACGGACAGACAGACAGACAGGACAGTCTTAACAAATTTGAGCACCTTGGGCTAGGGTTATTTGGCACCCCATCAGAGCCTTAACTAGGCAACTGAGTGCCTTTGCCACCCCACCCCCCCAAATACCTACCTATTGTATAGCAACGGATTCGGAACCCTCCGCGCTTTTGCGCATGCGCCGGGCGGAGTTATTTTCATCAAAATAGGGGGGAAATGAAGAATGGAAGGGTGATGTTTACATTTTACTGAGCGTGATCTAACAAAGAACTCCGGAAATGCGCTCATATGACTCATTGCCTGGCAACCCTTTTCTGTGTAAAATCATCCAAAAGTGGTAGTCTCGGAATCCGTTGCTGAACAGTAATAAAATAATTAAAAGGGAAAAAAAGTTGATTTTTCTCTAATTAATGCCTTAAAATTTGCAGCCTTTTCGTATTTAAAGTTATAATTAAATAAACTTTCTGTTTCAAAATTAAAATAATTTTAGCATGGTAAATTTGCAGACGCAATTGGATCAGTGGCGCTATAGCTCATTGGATAAAACCTGGGTTATAGCCCAATTAGCCCATTGGATAAAACCTGGGTTATGGCCTAATTAGCCCATTGGATAAAACTGCCCAGCAGACAGACAGACTTCTTTTAGGCGGATTTCATTCAAACGTGAAAGAAATCTACAATTTTGGAGCGAAAACAGAGTTCTTAATTTCATTTGTATTGCTTGTTGCGTTTTCTTAGTTATCGTGTTCACATCCAGACATAACTCGGAAAAAAAACCTGTTTTTCAGGCTTGGCAGTTCTAAAATATGGAAATTCTTCTAAATCGCGAGGTTGAGCTTTTGGACAGTTACAACACTTTTACTTTGTAAACTTTTTTTACAAGAAAGTAAAAATGAAGCAAACTCGAAAAATTTCAGTTAACGATTGTATTTTTCATTTCTGTACTCAGATCACTTCAGTATAGCTGTAACCGACCGATATTTAAAAATTAATGTTCTATTAATTTAACAGAATTTTAACTTTGCCTTTCGGTGGAAACTTCTTCAGAAATTGAAATTGTTTTCACGAGACAATTCTGTTTTTTGTAAGGATGTCAGTGGCTTATTTTTGCGAAGATACTAGCGTGATTGAGCAGTTTGAGAACCAAAATCTTTCATTATTTTTATAAAAAAAATTAATTTCTCATGAGGTGAATTTATTAATGTCCCATTGTTGGTAAGTTCTTTAATAAACATGTACTTCTGATAATTTTTATAGCGAATATACCGGTCATAGATATTTCTGTTATGGTAGTTGCTTGTAAAAGGTTTTTTAGGCAAAGACAAAAACCATTGTAAAAATTCAAGTGAGCAGAAATCATGATACAGATCTTGAAGGAGGGTATTAATGATCACACACACACAAAAGTTTAACGGCTTAATTACTTTATCATGGTTTCTAAATCTATGGTTTGCTAATCTTATTGGAGTAGTGAAAACTTTCACATAGCTTTCTTGAAATTCTTCATTACCTGTAAGTTTCAATAATTAAATAAGTAATTATTAAATAATTATTTTACTAAAACTTTTCAAAAAAATATTTCAAATACAATGTTTATTAGTAATTAATCTTTTACTTACATTCTTTCCAAAATAGCGTCTCAAAGTGGAATAAGTTTACAATCTCTGCTCTAACTAAAATTAGTCATACTGGAATGTTTTCTACACATTCAATATATTATAATTGTCGTTTGTAATTTTTAATTGAAATCCTATGTTTCATTCATGTTAATTGTCTATGGCTTGATAATATTCGAGAGACCGGAATGGATGACATTTCAGCAAGTAATTTGTCAAAGGACTAAATGCGAAACCACCAATAGCAATCTTTCGTATATAGGAGTCATTCAGATTAAATCAGAATTCTTTCCCATAATCGCAAGAATTCATATTATTATTATTTCTGAGAACAAAGAAGTTCACTAAATGATGTTCAGTTCAGTCGTCAGTTTGCCCGAAAGCTGACTGCAGACCAACCCAAGGACATCTCTCTCATGGAAGTTACAAGGTCCTTTAACCGTTCGTAGACAAAGATCATTGTAAAAGTTCAAATATCATTCGTAAAACCCAAAAATTTCCTTCTACAGCATGCCAGAAGATTGAATACTTTGAAACCAAAGCAAACCAAATCGGATTACCCAAGGTATTTCTCCCATGCTAAGAATACATATTCAGAATATCAATGAAGAGGCCTAAATAGAGTTAGTTTCATGACCATTCAGTAAAGTCTGTTGTTTATCCTACGATTTGACGTCTGAATGAGTTTGCAACCAAGGCCGTCTTATCCAGTGGGCTAATTGGGCTATAGCCCAGTCAGGGCTCAGGGGCGCTGTTGATACAAGGGCGCCTAAAAATTGACTATATTGATATTATTTTGATTTTCTATTTGCAAAATTGTAAGGCGTTAATCGGTGAGGTGAGGTCTTTAGACTTTTCTCAGGTGACATTTTTTGCTGCTTAATTATTTTATTATGTAAATATGTTCATTGGGGACTATAGGTGCTCAAGTTCTAGTTATGGTTTTAATAGAACGCCAAATTGCTTTAGATCGGAACCTTCAACTTTGATAAGACGGCACTGTTTACGACTGCATGTGCAAAAAACCAAAAGAAGTTCCTTTGATAGGAGTTGCTTGCGATTAATCAATGCCTTTTCCTATGTACAGACGAGAGTAATTAAAAAAGTTCGTAATATCAACCTAAATGGTCGCTTCTTGTCCGTTAAATATAGACTTCAGTTCATCAGAGGACTGGATGCGAAACAACCAATCGGAGCCCCTTTCACGGGCGTTACTGGGGATTAATCAAGGTCCTTTTCCCATGCAAAGACAAAGGTATCCTTTGGAAGGAAGGGATGCTGTATGGGGTCAGCTATTTTTACTCCGATGGAACCCGAGAAGGCCGGATTGGATATTCTCACCGCTTCTCTAACTGTGTCGCCTTCTCATACACAGTTAGTTTTGCCGAATCCCAAGAAAAAGCAGGAAACATCATTATCTTTAGAGGAAGTTACAGAAAAGCTTACATTCTCATTGAGATGTCTCAATATCTGTGGCCACCTGCCGAAGCTTTGTCGAAGATATCATTTGTAATTTCTCCAAATCCGGACCTGTCAGCCAGTCACACACGGACACAAATTGGCCGGATAAAAAGCTTCATAGCGCTGAGAGAAAGAAACCATTTTCTTTCTTTTCTTTTCACCTAAAAGATGGGGGAGGCTATAGAATGTATTGTGGGAGGGGAGGGGCGATAGCGCTTAATGAAAGTTTTAGAGGGAGGACCCAGTTCGGAAAGGAAATACGACTCGGAAAAATTCAGAAATCGTTCGGATTTCCAAAAAGTGTTCGATCCTTGAATGGGAGGGACGTGCGTTCGACCATTTTTCACTGGGTTTGAGTCGTGCTGACAGTCCCTGGTAACCGAAATCCCATACGATTTTTTTCCCTCCGTTTTCACAAATACAAATCTCGCAGTACACAAATTTTTTCAGTGTAGTTCCTTTTACCTCGCTTGCTTCTAAACCTCGCTCCCCTTGGAGGTAAAGGAGGAGGGGGGAGGAAAAAAAAAAGAAATTAGTCTGACTTGTTGGCGGTTTTTCGACTACTCTACGGGTTATAAATGATGCGATCGTCTGATTTCCCCCTCCCTACTATCGTCTGCTTGAAAGGTGAGTCGATTTTAGGTTGGAATTGAAAACCATTATTTGTTGAAGTGACAAGTTAGGGAAGTATAAGAAGATGATTTTTTTTTTCATCCGAATGGGAAGTGTAGAAAAAATGGACTCCTCGGGGTTGGGGAGGAGGGGATGTGACTTTGGACTCGTTTTTTTTTGTTGTTCCACTCATGGTGGTTAGAGGAGGTTCTTCAAAAAACCATTTATCATCAACGTAGTTGAGTTTTGCCACACTACTGAGCAGTTCCTGTGGTTTGATTATTTTTCTTCAGAGCCTTTTTTTGTTTTGTTTGGGCAATAATTTTAGGTTTTTCGCTTTCGCGTACCGTCACCGTGATTTAAAGAGTGTAATGTGATGTAAATAAACAAAAGTTTTTTTCTTCGCCAAAATGTGACCTAGATAGCTTAATTTTTTTTGTCTTCTCCAGCTAGAAACTGTTCCGGTATTAAAACTGCTTAAGGGGACGATGGACTTTGATGATAGTAAAAAATGATCAAAAATGAAATTTCTTTTTTAACGTTTATCTCCAAAGCATATACTTATATAGAGTTGCATTAAAATATATAGCAAAAAATATCCTTAAATATACATTGATAAATGAAGTAAATAGAATAGGCCTAGAGGTGCAAGTGCATTTTAAGTAACTTTCTTAAAACTCCTGTTTTTTCCCTCCTTTTTAAAAAGATTTAAATGTGTTGGAAGTGCTCCAAGCTTTTTAATTTTTGAAGAAATTGTATAAAAATTGTAATGAAAGTTTCTGTTTTACAATAAAATAAATCTGTGTATTCATTTTAAGTTTCTATTTCATAAAAGTCAATTTTAGCTTAGACAAACTCAAAATTATAACAAGTATTCAATACACTTACATGTAAATATTTCCTGAAAATTAACTTTGAAATAAAATTACAAAATAATACAAAGTTTTGATTAAAATTCATATCTAGGGGATAATAATAAAAAAAATTAAATGGAAGAATAAACGTCGAACTCACGGCGTATTTAAATTTTTTAAAATTAGCTTTTTAAAATATTTTATAAACAATGTACTTAGTTTAATAAAGTGTTTTTAAAGATATTTGATATAGTTAGATTCTAATACACCTGCATGCAATGTTTCATACTCCTAAGTCAATAATTTGCTAGAAGACTTAAAAGAATATATTGTCCTCTTAAACAAACAGTTGTAATGATTTTTTCGCATACATCTATTCTTCGGCTGACTAGGAAATAAGAGACTCGAAGTCTTAAACTTAAAGCTGTGATGTGTAATGAACTGAGGCCGGACTTATATACAGGTAAAAGTAATTGTTTATCACATCTTAAAACTGCATTCTGAAAATGAAAATAAAATTTAAAAAATGAGATTAAATAAGTCAAAGTGTTTAAAATTAAGAGAAAAAGACAGAGGAACAGTATCTCTCCGCAATGTTCAAAGGAAGAATAAAAAAATGACTCCCGTTACTTTTAGCCCTGATTCATGCATAATACCATTTATTGAGCATCGAAAAATGACGCAAAGGGGAGGAGACGTTTTTCCTCCTTTTGGGAACTGCTTGTAATATAGCCTCATTCAATCAGATCTGCACTAAATTCAAATTGTTTTTCTTGGCTTTTTTTATTGCATTAATTTCTTTTCATCATTTTCGGTTGAATGAAAGGTTTCTAGCTTACAACTTGAAAGAAACGTTTCCTGCTTAATACACGTCATTTACATTTTTTTTTTTTGTCTCTTTCAAAGAAAGAAATTATTCAGAAAAAGATAAACAACTACTTTTTGAATAAAAAGAAATATAGAAAACATTTTCAGATTTGAATTGTAAAGTTAGCCTCAGAAAACCACACGCTACAGATTAGTTCTGCAGATTTTTTCGTTGCCTTAATCATACACAGCATTTTTTTTAATTTTTATTTTTCAACAATTATTGTGTAAATACATATAAATGGGAACAAAAAAATACATGAAAAAGAATTCAAAAATTAATTTTGAATTTAAATCTGTATCTAAAATTAATTAATTAAAAAACTTGTGTTCATTGACTGAATCGGTCCTGAATATAGCACAAATGAACAGTTTCGACGCAACAATCATATTCCAAATTTTATACAGATCAGCATATTTGTATAAAATTATGATTAATTATAAGATTACATGCCACATTTCATCTATTTAGCTCATTGCGTTTGTGAGCTATCGTTTGTACATTTGCGCCGGCAGATAGACGTAATTCCAAAAATGTCTTAAAAAACCCCTGAAGCTGAAGAACTAAAGCATCGGAATTTATCAAAATCTTGAGATCAAATGTTTGCTGATTAGAATAGTATTATTTTACATACGAATAAGAAGAAAGCCATTTTTTTAAGCCGAGTTATAAATCCACTCGAAAGACGTGCCTCTTCTTCACAGCGTGATAACTATTCTTTAGTTGGATGTAATGGCAAAAACCTATCGGTGGTTATCGTTACCACCTGGTTATAACGCAAGGCATGCCCACAAGAATGGTCTTGATGGTAAAGGTGAGCCACGAATTGAAATTTGACGAAAATATTAAATGTCAAACTGGCATTCAAAAGATCTCTAACATTTCTAATAACCATCCAACTTGGATGCTAATGAATCCTGTCATCTCAAGAATATCTCCACTTTGACATAGCAGCATCATAACCCGACACTTTCAAATCGGCCCTCTCTAAATTCATTTTTGACTCATCATTTATATTTTTTCTGATATCCATGACTAAATCATTTTTTGGGAAAAATTAACTTCTAAGCATACATACTTTCTATGTACTAAGTTCTAAATAGTATACATAAAATATACTAACAACTAATGCCATTTTCAAGTTCCGAATGCCGTTCATTTTATGATCATGACATAGAGAGAGACACAGATAAAATTGTATGAAAAAACCAACCAACAAACACTAAGCTCTAGATATTGTGTCACCTTGTCCTAAAACAAAATAATTAATAAAAACTATGAAAACAATATTAAATCATTACTTCAAAATCAAGATGTGTTCTGAATCGCGAAGGTAGTCTTGGTTCTGTGATCAAAGAATAGAGCACGAGTCACTGTTTCACCAATCATCGACTGTATATGTGAGCTTGATGTTTATTAATTTTTCAAATATATATTAATTTTGAAATTTCAGAATTCCTTTTAAAACAGAGCATTTTGTAAAGGAAAAAAAGTGCTTACCTACATATTAAAGTTGACTTTCATACATTAATAGATAAATTCCGTTGTCTCTTTCACACACCTGTGGGGTTACATGTTCTTGTGTTCTCTCATCGACATTGAAATTAGCCATTACACTTAGGCTGATAAAATGAGTAAAGCCAGGGAAGTAAAACTATTTACGGTGTAATTAGAGGATAGACAGCATAGTTCAAAGTGGGAGAGGGTAATACTAACGGCTCAGAGGTACACTATCTGCACTAGCTCATATGAAGACAAAGAATTCTTTTGATATAGCATCTGTATCACAAGTAAGGAAAAACATTAAATATGGGCAGGGATAAAAAGTCGTCGTCTTGGTATCGAGTGTCATTTTGGAAGGAACGCACTGGCTTAGATGACCCCGTCATTTGACTAGACCTCAGAGTTGCGAGCTCCTCTAGTGCTCCTCATGTAGCTTTTGAACAAGAGGTTCATTTAACGCACCAGAATATTTCTAAAAGCACTATATCGAAGTTACTTGGAAGAACTTTTTGTGAAGAGGACAAAATAAGGATTTTTTTAAAAATTTCAACCTCATTCTAAATAACGAGAAGTAACGCCCGGCGTTACTTGCTGAAACTGTAATGATTTGAAGATCGTCTAGACCACTTATCAACATTTGCTCCTGCCAAGTCATGTCAGAGACTCTCTTTTTCCGCACCTGTCGAAAGTTTACCTGAAATATTTCTATTTACATAAAACTATATACAACATGTTTTTAAAGGGATAACTCGTGGCATTTTACATTAGTTATAATGTAAATCTTCACGCATACCCATCCAACCGACAAGAAATCGTACAGCTCCGAGTTCGGGGGTAAGCTGTGATGTTAGTTATAATGTAAACCGAAGATTACAGCAGTTTTTATCATTTGTTCACACTGATTTTCAAAGCATCTGCTGCATTCGCGAAGAAATCGACGAATAAAAGCAAAGCTACCTAATCTTGAGCCGTAATGAGCAATCTAGGAATATTTCATGCTAAAACGTAACCCAAAGGTCAATTTCAGGCTACGGCAGGACTTACATTAAAACTTAGGTCCAAAAAGAATATAGATGGAATAAACTATTGCATTTACGAGATGGATGGTGATAAAAGTAATAAATGTTTTTGTGTACCCGATGGACGAGTTTTCTTTATTGTTTATTTACATTAAAATGCTGTACCTACGTCATTCCGGTGTAATGCTAAGTCAATGGAACCTTCAAAGCGGAAGTTCAGGTTTTTAATGTGAATAAACAAACCAGAAAACTTGTCCATTACTTGTGAAACAGGTTCAAACATGAAGTACTGCAATTTATCCCTTCAGACGAAAGAATTCTAATCCATAATTCAAAGCTTTGTAACGTCTTAAGTCGGTGATTGTCTTATTTTGCCGTTTTGCCTAAGTCCGTTCGATTATCACTAATTGTATCATATATTCACAAACATCACAGAAATGAATGAGACAATACATTACTTGAAAATGTTTCTTATCAAAGGGACGAAACCGTATTGTATGATTAGATAATCAGGCACTGTATCACTCCACCTTATGCTATTATAATGTTATCATATCTTTCTTGAAATATCACTTTTGGAAATTTAATGTGTACAATTTTTTATAAAATCTTCCTAAACAAAACGAAGGTTCTAGAGCCGAAAATAGTTTAATGACATGAAAGAGGTTCGCGGAAAATGTCCCTCGAAATCATTTATTGCCTCACCTAAACCTAACACAACGATAAACTTGTGCTTCAAAATGAATTTAAACTCATTTCTTTCAAAACTAGCTGGAGTTTTCTACCCTCGACTTTCTTGTATTCTTCCGCAATATGACATTTTTTGTGTTGAGCTCCGTCGCATAGCGAAAAGATTCGAGTATATATTTTTGACCGATTCCCATAGATTGATGGGCTCAAAATTTATTACAGATTTACAATTTTGATATCAAAACTACATATCGAATTTAATTTATCTAGCTTATTGCGTTTTTGAATTATTGCATTAACAGATATACGGATAGACAGACCGACAGACAGTCAACGGGTTAGATTCAAAATTTGATCTAGATCTACTATTCTAGTGATAAAACC
>BGPR01003344.1:5985-59102 GCA_013235015.1 Araneus ventricosus | reverse complement strand
GATGTTTTAGATAAATTGGCATTACATAATAAATTGCATAGCCTCAGAAGCAGTAACTCAAACCTCGAGAGGGAAAAAAATCCTTGTTTTCCCCTTTGTGCAGCAGGGCGGCAGTCCTTGGATGCGTTCATCAACACGCGCACGCGTGCAAAAAAGAACTCTCCAGCGCATCTCTTCAACAGCAAAGTCAACACCGAGTTAATGGTTCCGGTAGCTGAGCCTCTTCGAAAACATTCTGGCATCTTTTTGACTTCTTTTGTGCCTTTGTCCGGTTTCCTGCGATCCGAAGAATAGCTGGCTAAACAGTCCCTGTCACCCGATACTTCTGCCTTCCCCTGCCTTTCCTTCTTTCGGGGACACTCTAGCTCATCTTTTTTTCCCGCTCCTAGTACACAAAAAGACATAGTACATTAGGCGAAGAGGGAACTACAACTTGAGGAGAAATAGAAAATAAGTACACTTGCCAATGCCTGTGAATTTGGTCCATTGAAGCAAATAAATTTATTTATATTTTTGATTTTATTGGAATCAATAAATTTTTAATGGCAGGAATGGAAAATATGCACAGTACGTCAGTGCCTGTGAATTCGTCCACTGAAGTAAATACATTTATTTATATTGTTGATACTAATGAAATCAATAATTTTTTAACAAAAGGAATGGAAAATATGCAATATTGTTTAATAAAATGCAACCTCTTTTATGCAATGATACATCGGATAATTCACTGCAAACAGAGTAATCACAAAAAATATTGGTTTTATTAGAATTAGCTATATAAATAAACATATTATCTTCAGTGGGCACACACAGACCTTTTCAAGTGTAAAGAAGTGCCTATTTCTTCTATTAAAAATCATCATTTCATTAGAATCAACAAAATAAGTAAATGTATTTGCTTCAGTTGACCAATTCACAGGCAGTAGGAAATATAAAGATGCTGTATTTAATTTCATGTACATATAACATCTGCATCGGCTTTCTTGAACTGTGGTCTTATAGGACACTCGTAGGGTATAAGTTTAGAAGCTATCTCCTTTTTTCACACATTTCAATATTTGTAAGAAAAAATAGTTAAGAAAATTATCCTGATTAGAAGCATTTCATAAAATTTCCTAAACGGATACTTTAAAGTATAATTTCTTTCAAGTCACCATTAATTAATGCTCTATATTCAGATTTGTTTTGCACTTTTGAGTCTGGTCTGTGATATGCTTTTACTCATGGAAACATTACCTCGAAAATGTTTTTCCTTAAGAAAAGCAAGAAACAAAGTTTAATAAGTAATGCTCTAAACAAGAGGACAATTGCTACTCATTTTGTATATTTCTAAGTACGGTAAATCACCGTTTATACTCTTTCAAGGGACTGACATGAAACGATGTATAAATGAAAAGACGTATAATCGAAATTTTACTAAACAGCTTTGATTATTACAAATTTAAAGATACTAATGCAAATTCATTTAAAACGATTAATTTTAATGTTTTTTTTTAAGATAGCACTAGCATAATATTACACAGTATGGAAATCAATAATTAAATTTTAAAATTAAACACTTATCATAGAAGTGAGAAAAATCATACTTTTGTTGCATATCTTGAGCAAATTATAAGGGAAAGGAGGGTAAGAGTACGCACCCAGTGGATTTTTCGTTATAAAAATGAGAATTGAAAAATCAGAGCCTCGAAAACATACTGAATCATAGTTAATTAACTTAGGAAGAAGGGTACAAAAAATGAAAATTTTAACTTTAAAAAAATATATATATTACGAAACGCAAGAAAAGAAATGCCAAATGCGTACTCTCACCCGACGTGGCGGGTAAGAGTACGCAGAACGTGAGGCCAAAAGTACGCACCCTGAAAATTTAGCAGTAGTCGCATACAAATGCTCCACTGCCTTCGTAACTGGAACATTCCGCATGCCACCACTCCTTACATAATCCTCATTGGATCCAATCATCATCATATGTTTGTTCGTAACCTAGTCACATTGCTCCCTCATTATTTGCATTTCTATGGACTGGAAACTTTTTCTCCAGACAACAGCTCTTCAGATTATTATCCCAATCTCATTTTTTTAATAATAATAATAACAAAGATAAAATAAAATGCAAAGTTTTGCTGGAATGGCTGCTTCAAATTACAGAACGGATAAGAGTGCGCATATCTGATCTGTGCGTACTCTTAGCCGCCGATGTATTGCTTCTCTAAATCGTCCATAGATGGTCGTAGAATTCACTAAAGTGAAATTCTAACGTGGCCACGTTGTCCGGAAGGGAACAAACCTCATGATGATATTTACTTTGAAAGAAAGCATTAGTCCTTTATTTACAAAAACATTAAGATTTCTTCACAGAAAAATTACATGCTAACATAACGAAATCATATATTACCTGATAAATGAAAGACAGCAAGGATGAAAATAATTATGGTGGCCACTTGAGATAGCTGAAAACACACATGGATATGATCGCACTTGCTTCTGCTTGTATTGTTGCCAACAGGGAAAAAAATCCCTGAGTACTCTTACCCTCCTTTCCCTTACATATCTTACACGATTTATGAGCATGCAGGTAGGCATTTAATTGAAAAATCTTCAACCGCCCTCTGACGTACTGATTGTCTGTGAGTATTAAGCACATCATTATGAATCGAATTAAGTTCATTGAATGTACACAGTATGGAAATCAATAATTAAATTTTAAAATGAAACATTTATCATAGAAGTGAGAAAAATCATACTTTTGTTGCATATCTTGAGCACTAATTATACATATCTTACACGATTTATGAGCATGCAGGTAGGCGTTTAATTGAGAAAATCTTCAACCGCCCTCTGACGTACTGATTGTCTGTGAGTATTAAGTACATCATTATGAATCGAATTAAGTTCATTGAATGTTTTTTCACTATTCTTTAGACAAAAGAAATAAGTTCGAAATTTTTCAATGAAGTCCAATGCGTCGTTAAAAAAATTTGGAATAACTTCTTCATCATCGCTTAAATTAGCCTCAGACAATTTCTCTCCTATTAATTCATCAATTGTGAATAATTCAGAAGTCATGGAATCTTTATCACAGTTCACATACTAGAATGGAGGAAATTTTCACATTTTAGAGAGGAGGAAAAGACGTAGAATCGCTTTTTGCACTATATAAACGAAGTTCTTTATCATTACAATGAATATGAATGAATCGGGAATGTGATAAAAGGACGTATAAATGTTAACGACGTTTAAATGAGAAACATATAAATACTGTTTGTTCTAAAATGACCAGCTTTCTGATTACTACACCATCTGCACTAATTATAGCAATAACCTACGCACGGAATTTAACACTTATTCGATAATATTAAATCACTTATAATTTCCTTTGAAAGGGAATTGGAATTTGGTATGGAATTGGAGGTACTAGAGCTGGATGATTATGTTCTATTCACAGTAAAACTTCGAGAAGAGAATTCTTCCGAAGTTAGTTTTTAAAATTAAATCAAATAATACTATTTTTTTATTTGTTAATATGAATATATTTTTTAATTCAAAAATTACAAAAATATTAAAATTTATTCATGATCCGGACAAATTCTGGACATTTTTTAAAAATATCGAATAAAGATTTTAAACTCAGGACTGTTCAGACTAATACGAGTCATTTTATACGAATGGTAATGGAGAATCCACTTTACTTTTTAATATTAATCTTTAATTATTATTTAAAAAAATATTAACTAGATACGAACTGTTTACTTACTTGTAAGTAAACAGTCCAGTAAAAGTTTGGGCATTCCTAGAAAGTTAGTTCAAATTCAAATGAAATCTGGGACACCTTCTCAATTTGTGACAGACTGGACTTCCTGACAAATCTGGGACGTCTGGCCACTTCATTATAGTATATATATGTCAATGTAGGTAATCGGTTATTATGCATAATCACCGCGGTAATTATGCATAATAACCGCATAAAAAATCCTGTTATTATGCATAATAAACGATTTACCATATTGACCGTGAAATATACACGACCTGTCTTGGTTATACTGAAAAAGTATAAAAATTGTTTTTAAAAAACAACAAAATTGCTTTTATTTTTGTCAATTGGAGTTTCAACGATACGTTTTTGCATAATCTTCAGAAAATTTAAGAAAAATGTTAAGATACAATGCTCCTTTAATGATGATCAAAAAGTTTCATTGATCCTTTCGCTATGGGGCTACTCAGATCATTGCATAAATTGATTAACAGAATATTATGATAATGTTGCTTAATTTCGGAAAAAATACTATTTATTATTTAATATACTCTACATTTGGGTTCGCTTGAAAATATTATGGATTATATTCTCTAGAAGTGGTTCTTGACTTTTCTACTAATATGTTGCTGTTTAGGTTTTGTAAAATATTGTCTCCTTGCCGATAGATGCTGAAACAAGGCAGACCGAAAATGGTTAGCAGATTTAAATAAAATCTGAGAGAATCTGGAAATGTTGAGTGGCATAAATATTTGATATAATTGAAGAATTAATTTCAATAGGCCTTTTGCGCAGAATTTTGTTTTTCGTGATAAACTCGATCTTCTGGAAGTCTTAAGTTTTTCGATTGTTTAGGAAACTTTCGCGAGCAATTTCATACTATTGAACATGTGCTAACTCTTTGTCAAAATTCTTAATTTTTTTAATGAATTACAAACTAGCATCTAGCTCTTCCAAATTCAATGATAGACTGAAACAAGGAAATTTGCGCATAAGAAATTTATCGTCCAAAAACTCTGAATACATTAAGAATATTTGGCTGAATTAAAATTTGTGTGACCAGAAGGTAGAGAGCTATGATATGATTTCATATCTTTCTACCATTAGGTCACAGAGAAAGGTTACGATACATCCGGATTTCTAGCTCACGTCTGGACTAGTGTCCGGATCTTCGAAATGTCCGGATTTACAACAGTGATTGCGGCGAGAGAGAAATTTGGTTGCGATAGGGAAAGCTGACATCCTTCTACCAATGAAAGGAAATTCATTGTTTTACACTGTTTACATCCACTGTTGATGAGAAAGTGGATGAGCCCCCTTACTCAGGCACCAGTTTAAACTGAAAATTAAAAATTATGTTTTAATTCTGTTTTCCTTTAATATAATTTTGAATTACCAAACATTAAAAAAAGGTACCTTCTTTGCATTCTGACGTCTAAATTTTTTTTTTCGCTTCTTCATGCTCTGTGCTAGTGATATGAAAGAGGGTCGTTGGTACGCAGCTTTATTAATTTTATATTATATTTTGACAACCCCCAAGACCCTTGAACCAACCTGACCTGTCCGGATTTCAAACAAAAAAATTATGGTAACCCTATCACTGCAGCTCCGGGAACTTTAATAAAAAAATTTTAACATCTGAACAACTTCTAAGGTCAATTTAGAATGTACTACAAATGTGACTCTAAATAAATAAATAAAAGAAAATACGAACGGAAAATCCATTTTGAGAGCTAGCTGTTTTCGTAATATTTTACAGAAAAAATACTAATGCTGCATTTTTTTCCAATATTATTATTGGATCATAAAGGAGTGAACCGGTTGGAATTGATTTCATTTTGAATATCAAACTACGCAGTTTGAGATACTTTGTGATAGTGAACTTTCAATCCGTAGAATGTTGGTTGGTACCCGTTATTCTCCTTGGGGAACAGTAAAGCACCGTTTATACGTCTTTCAAGGGACTGGCGTAAGACGACGTATTAATGAAAATACGTATAACCGAAATTTTAATGTACAACTTTGATCATTACAAAGCTAATTCTACTAATGTAAATTCATTTAAAAGTATTAATTTTAAAGTTTTTAAAAATAATATTAGTATAATACTGCATAATATGGAAATCAATAATTAAATTTTAAGACCGAACTACCAAATCAAGTCATCTTTCCTCTTTTGCGATGAGATCGAAAATTAAACTGGCCCTGCATATTCAACGTGTGTTACGTGAAAAGCAATCGTATTCATTAAGATTTGCACCAGCAAATAAAAACTTATGCATGAATGACATGTAGACATTTTCTTTGTAGCAGTGATTCTTAAGTGAGCAAATGAAACCGCTTAACAATTTTGCCCGAACGGTGTTCGGACATTGCGAAAGGGGACTTTTCTGATTTGCCTGAATGCCGCTCGGGCAGGACATTTTTTCTAAGCCAATCCACTGATTTTCCCGGCTTTTTCACTTTGTTTACTTTGCAATGTATCTAGTAGATGGCTCTAGCAGTCTAACGAATGTTGGATAGCAAAACAAGGGTAAACCAGTTTTTAGGTCAGGCTAGGTTAGGTAAACCAGTTTTTAGGTCCTTCTTTCCCCTTCGATTAAAAATTATCAAAAATTAATAAGAATCAATACTTGCAACCTTTTGGACTGCTGATTTGAATTTATAAAATCAATTTGAATACAAGATTCCTTCTAAAAAATGCGCTTGTTTTTGGACACAATGTGACAGAAAAAAGAAACTTTTTAGTGCTTAAATCAAGTCTATGAATTTGGGGTCATGTAAACTTTCACAACAGTTTTGCCAGAATTATCTATATAAAAAAAAATGGAAATATGATTAAGGAAAATCATGAAGTGAACAATTTTTCATCAAAATTAATCAAAAATGTCAATATCAATATTAACATTAATAATTTTTGTTTCTTTTGCGTCATTTTTCACGGATTTTTCTGAAGTTGGAAAGAGCTAAGAATTAAAATTAAAGTATCGATTAGACGCTATTATGTTATCACGAACGAACTCCATAACAAAAATTTTGAAATACAGCTGTTTTCGCAAAAATTACAGAAAAAAATTATAATTTCAAATTTTCCCAAAATAATTATTGTATTATAAGAAAGCTACTTATTCAGTTGAAACTGGTTGGATTTTGGGCACTTAAGTACCGTTTTTGATAGTGAATACGAAACCCACAACATGGTAAGTGGTGACTAATTGCATAAGCATAACTTAGGCTAACTAAAAGCAAGATATTTTAAAAGAATATCTGTTTTTGCTTATAAATCATGGGAAAATTTGAAAAAATAAGGTTATATGACCCCAGATCGGGTAGCGATCCGCAATTTTTCTGGCTAAACTCCTTCTCATATAATGATATGCCTGAATCTTGCATTTAATTACAGAATTTTTGATTTTTAAATCTGTAATTAAATCAAAGGAACAATTAATTAAAAATTTAAAAATCGGTTGGACACGCTTAAATCTCTCATGGTGCCCTTTATATTCTTATAGCATTAAAATAGCTATAAATACCAGAAATAGTATGCGTCATATAATTATGATAGTAAATAAGGGTTTTTTAATACCAGGTCAAGGGGTAAAAAACAATTTCATATCCTTTTGGACTGAATATCATTAGATTCTGTTTCTCGAAACATGGGCATTTCCCTTTCACTTTCTGTATTTAAATAAATAAAACATTTTTTCATCTATATTTTTTATTTAATATAAAAAAGGAAGGAAAGAGAGAGAAAGGTTAAACAAAGTTACAACTTTCAAAACCCAGCGTTCATAGTCCGATTTCTTCTCCCGATCTGGCTTACGAGAGCTCTTGAATCCTAATAATGCTGACAATAATAGGAAAAGAAACCTATCTGACAAGCAGAGAGGATCATAGCCAGAGGAGGAACTCCAACAATGGGATGAGAGAGTCCAAAACGCACAGAAGAAAAGGTTAAACTTCCTCCTCCTTGTGTATGGGTCCATGATCAAGAGGTACTTCATCAGGAAGCCCACGGAAGACGATATGCAACAAGAGAATTATTATGAATAATACTTTGCCTTTAATGCTTTTATGTGGGCTCTGACGTTGGCCATGCTCGGATTTACTTTTTTTGTGTTGCAGTGGTTGTGGAGCACTCTTTTTCTTCTTTTTCACCATTCTTATTTTTGTGAAAGGAGGTGTATCTGTTATGAATCTGTATATTGTGTCTGGTTTTTGTCTGGAAGTAAACCAACGAATACGTTAAAAAAGGCGGAAGAGGAGGAGTGTAGTAAAAAGTAATAGCGACGAAACGTCGCATTTTCTTCAGACTTTTCCATGTAATTTGGAAAAAAGGCACGTGTCGTTGGTTCAGAAACATTTAAAAAAGCTCTTTTAGCTTATTCATACTTCGTACTTCAACAAAAACATTTTCACGCATGACTGAAAAATTAGTTTCAACTCATGATTGACCAATTAAAGAGGCGAATAATGAAAATGTTTAATCAATAATGTTTCAAATTACGGAAACTATGTTCAATTTGAATAATTTAAAAGTGAAATCTAACGAAGGAGGAATTATGAATCGATTTAGGTTGCCACATTTGATTTTGTTTTCATTTCTTGGTCAATTTTATATATAGGTATGACAGTTTTTTTAATGGTACTTTGTAACCTTCAATTAAAGCATTAATTTCTGGCTAGTTAATGAGCGTTCTAATAAACTAAGATGTAAAGAAATAAAGCTAAAATCAAATTTATTCAAAAAATATGCTCCATATGGTAAAAGACAGTTTAGAAAGAAACAGTGAATTTCCTTCATCAATCACACGGCAAAGATATAACGTACAACCAGTACATTTAATTATTAGGCTTAATATGGAATATAAGGCTAGTAATTTAATTTTTTTATGTTTCCATACATTTTGAAATAAATAAATATTATATGTAGCTCAATTTTATTTTCACAACTTAAGAACCAGATATATAGGGCAACTTATATAAAAATTCCAGTTCAACACCGTTAATATTCAGAAAGATATCGGCGTTGCAAGAGCTGAATTCTTTTGTTCTCTAAGAGAAACAAAATGATGATGGTTCATGCACAAACTGAAATTTTTAAATCTTGAATCGTCGAATAGTTATCAACGAAATACAATTTAAATTTTGTATTTAATTTATAAGTATGCATGAATATTCAGGATATTCAACCTTCATAAAATTCAATATTACTGTTCAAAGATTCAAGTTTAAAAAATATTAATTTGTGCAAGAACCCTAATCATTAAGGAACTGAAATTTTTATGTAAGTTGCCCTATATATCTGGCTCTTAAGTTGTGAAAGTAAAATTACGCTACGTTTCGCACATGCACAGTAAAAAGATATTTACAAAAGCACTCATATTTTCTCTAATATTCAAGATATTTATTTCAAGCTTTTAAAAAAATGGTTCTCTAACATATTGTCACTTATTCTATAAGTTTTATACAATTTTGTTTAAAACTCTGCAATTTATAAGCATAAAATATGCGGAAAAATTTGGGATTTTTTAAAGAAACCTTTCTATTTTTCCAAGTATTTGTACTATGTTTACGAAAATGCATGTAAATATTATGCACATCAAACATAACCATTGATGAAACTTTCATCTCGTTATCAGCTCGAAATCCCTTTTTATCTTCATCACTTTCTGGTCGGTCTTCTAAATGCTCTCGTGACCGAATCTTCACTGCAAAATGTGAGTTCAAGTCTATTCTTAACATGTTCGAAATTCTAAGAAATTCCATGCAGACTTTCGGGCGACATTCGAAAAATGCAAATTCTAAAGTGTCCCCATTATACTGGCAACTCACTGTGTATCTATATATATAAAAGGCAAATACCATGACTCACTCACTCATCACGAAATCTCCCAAACCACTGGGACTAGAAACTTGCAATTTGGCAGGTCATTGCTTTTTAGGTAGTAGGTGCTCAATAAGAAAGGAGTTTTAAAAATTTTAATTAATTAAAATTCTCCTTAAATTTAAACGTTTTTCAGCTATAACTTCGGAGCATATTGTTACACAAAAATCATTTAAACATCATCTTAAAGTTCAAAAAATTATCTTTTCAATAACAACAATTTTATTTCCATGCGACGTTCTGCTTAATTTTAATTGATTTTTGAAAATGTTTTGAAACACAATTTCCAGCGGAGCAACAGCGGTGTTCGCGGTTCCTCAAGGTCACAGTTCTATTAATAGCACTGGAGTGAGAGGGGAGGGTTGGTGATGGGTTACGATCTAGGAAGAAATTCTGTCTTGTCATAGTTCACACCAGAGTCGAGGGGGGCGGGGAGGGTCAGACGCTCCCCTTCTTTTTTAGGGTTAGATTAAATTTTTATTTCATTTTAGCTGCCCGAAACTAAGAATTACAAAAAAATTAATAGTGTTCATGAAAAATAAACTAATTTTTTTTATTAAATTTTATTGTCTACCCCCTATACTCCCGGGTGATTTAGATGACTATAAATTTTTTGCCGCCTCACTTTTCCCCCCAATCTTACACCCACTAGTTCACATGGGACGTCCAGCATGTTCAGTTTTCGCTACCATATTCAGCGTTAATCATTCTACCGATGAGTGATAGATGAATTGAGTGAGAGTTATAGAAACGTGGTTTTTAAATTTCCTTATCTGTGATGCATCATACAGAATTGCATCGCTGGCATTTTAAAATTTACGTCTTTATATGTTTTATTATCTGCCAAATACAATAAAATATTCATTCTTTTGTTCATCTTTTCTGAGTTATAGCGGGTAAAACTGCAACGGGGAATGCTATAATTAATATAAAATAGAAAAATAAAAACTAATTTAAAAGGACGAACCAGCTGGTCGCCGAAGACGGCTAGTAGATTATATAATGTTCATTAGCTTGTCGCATATCCATTAGCCTTTCGCTTATGAATGCCTTTCAATAAGGTTCCGAACTTTTGAATTTATAACTTTATTTAATTATTTGAAAATTATATATTAATTTTTCGCTACGTTGCGATTTCAAGAAGTTATGCATTTATTTCGATGGCCTTCGGTTGATTTATAATTATTTAACGAAGTATTTTGTTTATTTACCAATTCTACTTTAATAGTCAAACTACTATAATAGTCATTCTGCTATAAAGATCAAAATTTGAAACAGTCTGTCTTTTCATGAATAAAATTTTTATTTTAATGTGGGAAATTGATTTTTAAATTGATATAATCAGAAATAATCTTAGGTTCGTATATTTTGCTTAAATGCACACTTAAAATAAATTTCAATTGGTGATTAGTATCTGGGTTATCTATGATTTGAATGAAGTTATGCAATAAAGAGACAACTTTAAAAAGGCATTTTAAAATATACCTGTCTTCTCAAAACAATTTTTAAAAAACTTCTATGCTGCATTTGCCCCAAATTAATTACTAATAAGAAATCTACTGCGCAACGGAATGCATTTTCTATTTTGTAAGATAAATTATGTTAACTTAAATATAATTTTGGAGAGTGAATCCGAAATCAGAAAAACGACAGTTGGTTCAGAGTTGTGTATACTTCCATTTTGCAGTTCAACTAGTCATACTTATTTAACTGATGCTGCCCTGGAGATAGCTAGTTTCCCGTTTTGAAGCACACGATAGATATTTTGTACAGGTCTCATAATTTTAAACTGTGGTTAGACGAAGAGGACGTCACCTCAGTCGGCGCTTCCTCTATAATCGTCCATGCCACACCAGAAGGAGAACGTTCGACCCCGACGGATTTGCATAATATGCATTTTTGGTGGAATAGGACCTTGAGCCCGGGACCCATCGTAACCAAACCGAAACCCTAGGACCAAATTACTGCAGACCCATATACTGAAAACAGTTTCATTTTCTCGACTCGCCTTAACTATAAGGAAGGACTCGTTGAGCAATAAAAACTGTTGTACATCAGTTAAAAGTCTTCGTAAAAAAATCAGTGATATGTGGAGGTTTACTTACAGTTTGCAAAGATTGACGTCCCATCTTATATATATTTTGAATAGAAGGGTTATTTTGGCATGGATCTCGTAATTTTGAAATATTTCCAGTTGATGAAGATGATACCTGAAACAGTTTCAAATTTTAAACTCTTCGTAAACTTCATTCATAAAGTTTCATGGTTTTTTAATGCAACACAGTTTAGTTTAGTTTTAACAATTTCTCCTTATTTTTATGCGTTCAGGAAACAGGCAAGTTTTTATTTTGAAAAATATTTTTTTTGCAGCCCCTGAATCTACATAATGCATGATATTCATGTTCCACTGCTGCCGAAAAAAAAATGCCCAACATGAAAAAAACAGCAAAAGAGTGTGGTAGATCTCAGTTTTACCTGTTGACCAATTGTGTTTATTAGCATGGCTCCGGCATAGGTTAGTTTATACGCTTTATATACAGAATGTCCACACATATCTTGATCCAATAGCTAATTTCTAAACCGTTAGAAATAGAGATATAGCTCCAATTGGAAAAATGCTTTAAATAAAGGGAAGAATTATATTTTATGTTTTTTGAGTCACTAAATATATTTCTGAAAAAAAATTACGAATTCTAACTTTTTATACGGTTTCCCGGTCCTATCAGTCCTATTTAGTAAAATATTCTTGACAATATAACATTTTAAACAAAGAAAAGTCCCATTCATCAGTGACTAAAACTGAGCAAGTTATGGAGCTTTGAATTTCATGATTTTAAACCAATCAGCGACCTCGTCGAGCAACTGCTGCGCATTGATTGGTAAATAGTCTGCAAGACGGCTATTGAAATGGTGTAAAGTGGTCCAAATCAGCGATGTTCAAAGCTCCATAACTCGGTCAGTTTTAGTCGCAAAAAAGTGAAACCTTTTTTTGTTTAAAATGTTAGAATCTCAAAAACATTTCACTAAATATGATTGATAGGACCGGGGGACTGTATAAATAGTTCGTTTTCGTAACATTTTCACGAATATATTTACCACTCAAAAAACATAAACTATAATTCGTCCCTTCATTTAAAGCATTTTTCTAATTAAAACTATATGTCTATCTTTAACGGTTTAGAAATTAGCTATTGAACCACGATAAGTGTGGACACCCTGTATATTTTATGCTGCTTTGCAGGTACACGGTGGCATGCGGGTAAGGTATCGGGCTCGGAACCGAAAGTTTCTTCGTTCAAAACATGATTCCACTGAAGGCAGTAATCCAATCTTTATAGGCAAAAGCTGCTTGCAAGTGGAACCGACATTTATAGTCGAATGCCTATGGGACTGTGTGTAAATCACGAAGATCAGTTTTCTGAGTGCGCAGTCGTTTTATTCGTGGATATGTTAGTACAGCTGACATTCCACCAACAGGTCAGTCATGCTTTCACATTAATGTAAAAATCACTGCATTATCTGGAAACTGCACTTCATTCCCATGCATACTGGACTCAAAATGCACACTGTCTGCCGATAAAAGTTGAATTATTGCACTCTGAGCCTTTTGGAGGAATTCATGGTACGAGGTTACTTGTCGAGCGCTTCTGTTTCACTCAATGACACAGCGCCATTAAAGACTTTTCACAAGATTTCTCCTGGAATTCACAAACATCTGCCAGAGAAATCTCAAAGTTCTATAATAATGCCGCTAGAACCACAGTCAAACTTTCATTTAATCACGACCTGTGGAGTATTTTCACTTACGACATTTTTCTTTGCTTCTCTTTTCAAATATTAAAAAAAATATTTGAATGTATTCCGCAGGTTCTTTCGTAAGATAATTTAGCAATTCTTATTAAGAAAAATAAATAAATAAATAAATAAAGACTTGGAAATATTTCCTTCAAAAAGATATTTGCTTTCCACAAAAGTTAAGTCTATAGTTTTTTTTAAGGCTAGTGTTGTTAATGAACGAAAACCTATTCATATTTTTTTAGGTTCCTGTTTTGTTGTAATTTTGGAGCAGAACCGTACCTAGGTGATCTTGCTTCTTTGGCAGAACTTCCAAAACTGCACCTCACCACACTACGTGCTACATTTTTGTTAATGCGACATCCCCTCTATGACCTCCCCGCTCCCGGAAAACTACCTTCCTGCAATTTTGCAGGGGTTTTTTTTCTGCACAGATATAAAAAATTTTGTAATTTCGTAAGTTGGTCTTATAAAAATGGTGTATACTTCAAAAATAATTGATGAACTTTATTGATGAAATATGCTATATTTTTGAGCAAATTAAATGTATCACTGAATTAAATAAATTACAAACCGTACATCTTTTTAAGTAGATAAAAAGATGTACGGTTGTGCATATATAAGACAATAAAACAAAATCTATAACTTATTGTTTATGGTGGCTACTGAACATTGATTTTTGTCTGATGTATAGTAAAGAAATTATTTTATTAGCTCCACACTTCATATAGCGCATAAATTATTTATTAGAAATGAGAACATATGAGCTGAATTCAAATATTATTAATATCAAACGACATTCTCTAAATGATTAAAAATTCAAACCGTTGACCATACTACAACTTTTGGTTGAAAAGCTATGAAAGTTTGTTTTGACTGTTAGTGGAAAATATCCCTTCCCAGTAAATGCAATTGCTAGCTATCTATAGGTACGCAACTAAAAATTCCAATAATTTATTATCTGTCACAGAAGGCTTATTCTTGAATTCTTTTGTATTTAAGTAACAAATCGTACCAATCTAACTCTTAATCCTTGTTTCTTTTTCTCATTGTTGTTTTTTAAAGGTCATTTTTTCGTCCCACTTTTTGCTTGCGCCCTTGGCATGGACCAATGTCACCATCCCCTCGGCACAGCCCTGCTTAAGAGAAGATACGTAAATGGACTATTGAGTAATTTTTACTTTCTAGTTTACGAGGTACAGAAAGAAAAAAAAAATATTATAACCGACGAAAAATTCAACCTCTAAATTTAGATGAATTTGCACGTTTTTGACCCCACTTAATCCAAAACTCTTATTTTGGGGATTGTGTTTGTCTGTGAAGTCGATAACTCAAAGACTCAATGAGCAAGAATGGTGAAATATGGTATGTAGTCTTTACGACAAAATTTCAGATTTCTATCATATTTTGGGCAAAATCCGTCTTCGGGAAGTCTGTCTGTCCGTTTGTTTGTATGGATGTGAATAAGGTAACTAAAAAATGTAACGATATAGATGAATGATATTTGGCATAGTTTTTTTATTACCAAAATTGTTGAAATGTATTAAATTTCTTTTAATTCGACCAAGAATAGACAATCTGTCTATATCTCTATCCATGTGTATGTGGATACGATTATTTTATACTGTGACTAACTGGGCAAATGAAATTAGGTATGGGGTTTCCTTACTAAAATTGCAGAACAATGTCGAATTTGTGACCAAATCGTATGAAATAGCATGCGTCATCATAATTCGCCGTAAGATACTTTATAGTGAGATGTTAGATGACGTTTAACCCTTTAAGACAACTGTCACGTGGGCGTATGGATTTCTCGTAGCGTTACGCGTGCGGCTGCCCTCAAAGGGTTAAAATAATGTTTGTCATGTTATTGTGGCGCCATATGAATTACTTTAATTATGAGTTTTAAAGTGATACACACAGCTCCAATAATTCATTTTAAAATCCAGGTAATGTAAAGATTTATTTTATTTGTAATTTTTTTCTTTGCATTACATTCTTTTAACATCTGTTTTTCAGATGTACTACAGTTGTGTATTGTAAAATCCGAATTTTAATTTTTAGTATTTTGCAAAATCAAAGAGGTAAATATCTTATTCGTAAACTTCATGGCATGGTTTGATTAGATATGTTTTTTCACCTGTTTGCAAGCAAAGCTATGTAGACCCCTTAACTGTTTATAAACAAGATTCGAAGCTTTTATGTATAAGCTTATCAATCAATTTTCTTTCCACTCCCATTGAACAAATTTTCATGCTATTTTTGGATCTATTTTTCTCAGACCATTTTTTATTATTTTCTTTCTCTGCTTTGTTCGCAAATGTTCTGTGGAGACCCTACTACGGAATAGCAGGAAGGTTTTTAACCCTGAAACGCGATATTTTCCTTACAAGCTCTCACGAATTACCTGCCAAGATCTGAACTTCGTAACGTCAGAAAGATTGGCCATAAATATTTTGATCCTCCTCTTTGATATGCTAATTGGCCGAACGACGACAAAGATGCCTCTGCACTTGATAAGATCTACGCTTCTCTCAACACTATCTCAGAAGCTCATCTCTTGGCACCCATTGTGCGCATGGGCTCAACACGTCAACGATAACGTTACTTAGCGTTACTTAACGGGAGCTTTTTTTTAATCCATCTTTTGGCTGCTCTCTGAGATGGTCTTCTTATTTTGAAAAAAATGGCGAAGGAATGAATCTTTTGGGGTGCAACCTATTTTCATAAGTTTCTCAAACTATTTTCTTGGGGGGGGGATGGGCGTGGTTGCCTAGGCCCCGCCCCTTCAAAGCCATTGATCGCTCCACTTGCCGATTTTTTTTCAGTCAGCCCTCCCTCTAGAAAGTGTTACTCGCTTATTAAACCCGGGTGTCTGGCGTTGTTGTTAACTAGGCGTTGGACAATAAGAAAACCTGCCTACCTACATCCTGGTTGCGTACGAACGGAAGTGACAAGAACTCCGCAAATCGGAAATAAATAAAATATAAAAAGAGGACTCCAACAACCAAGGAGTTCTCATATTGAAAAATGATGCTTTTTCTACCACTAGGTACCCATTGTGAGTGCTATGCGTTCTACCAAGTCGGACAATTACTACTTCAAAGTGCTACTGTTTGCTCTTACGGGGGGGATGGTCGAGTGCTCTGGCATGGGTGTATGAACTCGTCTGGGGTGCTCAAAGATTCGATACCCACTCCACGAACAATGCAGTTACAGCTAGTTGGATTCGATTTCGAACCCTTTGATTCCTTCTCTACCCCGTTTGTGTTCGATCAAGTAGCGGTTTTGGTTACAATCGACTTCTTAGGGGGTGGGATGTCCTCCCCCCTCCCTGATCGGATTTTGGGGCACTCTTGGATCAGCCCCTTTTATTCCCTCTGAATGCCTCTGGTGACGAATATTGCTAAAGGCTACTAACGATATGATACATTCTTTCACACAATGAAGGGAAGGGGTATGCCGTGAAAAAAAGAGGTCAGTTCTGAAGGTCTCTAATGATACAAGAATGCTTAAGGCATGGCGATAAAGACCGTTTGTTGACTTATGAGGATGGATTGCGAAACATTTTATTTTAACATTTTAGTAGCGGTATAGTAGGGGTTTTTTGACACAAGACCAAGCGCATGGCATGTTGTGGTACGCACGAAGTTGATTGAAAGATAAAAACAGCTTCTAGAAGAAAGTTAAAAAAAAAACAAATATAGAAATTTATTTAAAATTAATTGTTGAAAGAAATGCAACATGTTAAAATTTTTTTTTTAAGAAGCCAATGTTTTTAAGAAATTCTTATAATTTAGGGTTTAGTTTTCGCACACCAAGTCCTTAAGGTTTAAAATTGATGAAGGGATGTATATTGAACGCGAAAAATGTAAACTAAAATTGAAACTTAAAACATGAACTATAGAGTTAACCGCATCACTATTAGAGCAGATAGAAGCTCATTGTCCAAAGAGCCGATGTCTATACGTGTAACCTGAGTGACCAATACGGAGAGGAGTCAATCTGACATGCGATCAAAGTTTTCTGAAACAAACCACATGATTATATTGATTTGATTGAGTGCAGTTTAAACAATTAATCTAATTCAGGACCATTTAAATTATAGGCCCGACCCTGATTGGATTTGCATAATAGGATTTTGAAGTCACGATATGTATGTCCAAATGTCTTTTATCCAGTTTTCTAATATTAGCAATCAGAAATAATTGGGAATACTATTTTAAGTAAGATATTATATTAAGTTCTGTCAAAGAACCTGGATAAAATAGGAGAAAAATTATTTACCATGAAGTAATGCTTGATTTAAGTACCTTGTTTTGCGATACAAATGCATACTTTGGGTAGCGGAAAAATTTCTGAGTTCAACGTGGTGACTCAGAAAGATTTTAAGCGGGAAAGAATTGGCAGTTAAAAAAAGTTCCAGAAATGCAATTCGGTTTGTGATAAAGTAATCACAAAGAATTCTAAGATTTACATGAGGCAAGCATCCAAGAACGAAGCTTATGGGGCGGGGAAAAGACTGAATTTTTATAGAACATAGCCCCGAAACGTCCTGCATGGAAAAGAAAAAGTACTGTGGTAAAATTAAGGTTTTCTTTCTGACAAGGCATCTTAGAAACCATTTTTATGATCCATATTCTGAAATGCATGACTGTGAGATTGATCAGTGGTTTTTTACTTTCTCGTATACGAGGTATATAAAGAGAAAGTATTGTAATCGTCAAGAAATTCAACTTTTAGATGTTGATTTAGGCCTCCACTGAACTTTTGCACGTCTACCTGTGAATGCAGTAATTCAGAGTCAGCTAGTCCTGATCTAGATGAATAAAATTTGGTATGTGGTCTTAACACCAAAATTGTAGCTCTGTATCAAATTATGGACAAAATCCGTTCACGGGAAGTTTGTCTTTCTGTCCGAATTGAACATGATAATTCTAAAACGTAACGAGGCAAATAGATGAAATTTTTCTCATGCTTTTGTTACTCGAGTTTTAGATCTTTCTATCCAAACCCGTCATCAGATCGACAACTTGTTGATCTGTCTATTCCCGCGTATGTGAACGCGGAGGCTCAAAAACACAAAAAGCTAAATGGTTGTATTTTAGCATCTTATTTTTCTCACCAAAATTGTTGATCTGTATCATTCAACCAATGAACTTCCATACCGATAAAGAGGTCTTGCTTAAATTAGACCCTGGAATTGACAGCGGCTTTTCAGACAATGACTCGGAGATTGAGGTCGCTATCCCCCCAGTAACAAGACTCTTCCAAAGAGTTTGTAGTATTTTTTTTTCTCTCTTTTGCTCTTTCCTTTTAAAATGCTGCATCATTATTTTATATTGTTTGGAATTCAGGATGTCTCTTTGTATATTCACTTGGATTTATTATTTTATGTATTTAATTTGTTTTATATGTTTTTGTTTTATTATTATTCTATGTATTTTTTTTCTTTCGTTCAATCAAGTTTCTACGCACACCCATCCAAAATGCAAACCGGAGATTTTTATATCTGGAGTTAGGGGTGTGTCGTAGTGTAATGTAGATTTGTATCCAATTTTAGATGAAATCCGTTGACCGATTATCTATCTATCTGTTCGTCAATCCGTGTGTATGGGAATACCATACATCAAAGCACAATAGGTTATTTAAATGAAATTTATCATATGGTTTTAACACTAAAATTTTAGATACCTGTGAAACTTTGGATCTAGTTGGTCAAAATGCGCTCTCGATGCTCATCAGTTTACGACTGAGCTTTTAACACAATAACCGTCATATTGTGGAACTATACAAGAAAGCCGAGCAGGCCATTTATCCATTGGGCTAAATGGGCTGTGGTGCAGGGGCGCCATTGATCCAAAGGCGCCTGCAAATTTACTATACTGATTTTATTTTAATTTTGAACCAAAAAAATTATTTGATTATAATTGAATTGATGAAAAGTCACGATTTGCCAAATTGTAAGGTGTTAATTTGAAGAGGGGCAACTTTCTCTTCTTTTTTTTGCTCCTCAGTTACTTCGTGACGTTGATATTTTCTTTAGGGGGTGAGGGGGCTTACTCGCTCATATTCCTAGTTAAGGGCGTAAAAGTACTTTAGCCCAGGGCGCTTAAATTTGTTAAGACGACCCTGAAGCCGAGAGGTGAATGCTCCAGCTGCCTTTTGATATACATTTAAACTCCGATATAACGAACCCTCAACTGACTTATCCAGAAGTTCGCTATAACCGAGGGTTGACTACAAACGATTTTTCAAATATTGGCTACACAAAATTTGCTACAATCCTTAAACACATTTCTTTGTTGAACAAATTAATTACATTGAATTACAACTATTTATGGGCTATAATAAATTAAAATAAATAGTTCTTTTAACAAATTAAAGAGTTAAATTAATTGTACTTACATTTCCATACATTTCGTAACTTCTTGGTGCCGTTCAGATTTTTATGGTAGGCTGAGATTACAACGCTACTATTTTTCCAAATGGTCCCACTGTAGATTTAGAAAGAGAACATTATCTACAAACAACAGATTGACTCTCGCTGTTTTCTATTCTCTTAATAATTCTCAGTTTATCCTTAAAAAAAGCTTTCCGTTTACTAATACTACCCATTTTAAATCAACGCGATGTCAACAACTCAAACGGTATTCATCAAATGGAACTAAAGCAAGTGAAAGAATGTTGTGGCATATGAGCCTCATCTCTTGACAGTTTTATCAAACACAAGACAAATAGATGCGCATTTCCTCTGGAATACAAAGTGTTGGCAAATTGATACATTATTCATGCAAATTGTTTCTACCTTGTGTTTACGTCCGGGTCCGACATCATATGCTAAAAGCATTTCATTGGTTATGACATCGGGCACTGATGTATACTTAAAACTCAAGAGTTTTTGTTATTCGGAGATATTGGAGATGGGAAATGTGAAATGAATGAATCGATTAATCGTAAGTACGGTTGGTGATGGAATATGGCTGGCTGTGAATTTTGAGTTTTTAAAAACCGAAGTTATGGTTATATATTTTTATCTTAAACATGTGCAATAAAATGACTTTGTTTGCAACTTTGAAGTGTTTCTTCCTCCTATCTCTGCACGAATTTTTTCCGTCACAAAGGAAAGCGGTTGAGTGATAACCGTTCCTTTGTCGACCCACCGATTGACATACTGGGTGATGTATTGAAAATGACCATCACAGGGTGGGCGCTGTTAATGTGGTTTTCGTTCAAGGTAGTGATACCCGGTGACAGGTGAGCTAATTAAATGCAGCTTGTATGGCCTAGATGATGGATAAAAAGTCACTCACGGAATGAGAAGAGCAGATGATTCTGAGAGACAGAGCTGGTAGAAAGGAAAAGTGGGTATTTTGGGTTCCTATATCCGAATTCCTTGCTTTTGAAGTCCGTTAAACGCATTTAAAAATACATTAGGTACAAAGGAGTTCGGTTGAGACCTCTGAAAAGTTCGCTATGATTTATCTAGTGTTTGACTGTATACAATAAAAAGAAATTCTTTAATTTTCAAATCGACCTACATATTCTACCTATTGTTGATCGGAGGAAATTTCATCTGAATTTGCTAGATTATATTAAAAAAAAATTTTAATTTAAATTAAATTTTTTTAAAATTTAAATGTAGGAAATTCATAACTTAGGATTATATTGTCAGACCTTCAAATATATTCGTTTTGGGTCATTCACGGCCAAAGGGGAGGAAGGTTGACAATCTTACACAGAATCACCAGCTTCAGTATTCTGCCCTTGAATTTCTGGTAGATTAAATGAATATGGGGCGTTTTGCGCTTCGCAGTATAGTGAAAAAATCCGAGTATGCATTTTGGAGGCTGTCTTTTCCACCGATTGTATCTAAAACTTGACGCACTCCTCCAATTATGGAGTGCAGAATGCATGTCAAATTTTATTTATCTCCCATTGCATATTTTAGTTATCACGTTGACCTAGACGCGAATATATAGATCGACAGACGGTCAACTCGTTGATAAATTTTGTCAAAATATTTGATACAGCTCTATAATTTTAATTGCCAAATTTCATTCTTCTAGATCAGAGATTCTCAAACTTTTCCCCTCGCTTACCCCTTGATTATTCTTTTTGCTTTTGCGTACTCCCTATTATCATCTCCAACTCCCCCACCCCCAACCATCCGTCTATGTAACGAAGTTTTTATCAATAATGTAAAGCAGCGTTCCAACGGCCTGTCTTTCCGCGAGTTTCGTCTGCGGTGCGCGTTATTCCCTGTCGTCGGAACGGGAAGAATCGATGTGGCTTGAAGGCTTGTATGTGTATCTGTGGTTTCCCGCGTCATGGCGGTAAATAGCACGCGCATCAAAGGAAAGAGGCGAAGCCAGACGGCGACATTGCATCCGTTCACCCGAGCGCTGCCGAGATATTTGCAGAGTCACGCGCCGTAGGAACGACGCGACTGTTCGAATTCCACCCACCACAGTCCACAAGTACGAACCTCGAGCGATTCGAGGTTTGTCCAAGCCACACGCCGTTGGAACGAGGCTTTAAGGTTAGGTCAAGTTAGCTTTAAAGTGAAATGACTCGAATTAATAACATTTGCAGAACTTTTTTTTTACATTTTATTCCATTTTTATAATAATAATAGTTCAACGCCAAAGCAAATGAAACCAGAATTGTAATCATTTTTTTTTAAGTTATAAGGGTAGTTAAAAGTTACACTTCGTAATAATCAACTATTCGAGTGGCATAGTTATTAAATAGCACTTGGAGAAACAAAACTCTCTAGCGCTTTTAATCCCTTGTGTTTTCTTGTTTCTGCCATTAACAACTTTGATTTCGATCCCCCCCCCAAATGTATCTTCGCGTACCTCCAGGGATACGTGTACCACAGGTTGGGAACCTCTGTTCCAGATCTGATTTTTTTGAGTTATCGTGTTCTCATGACCACTGATAGTCAGATAGACAGCAGGAATGGCGCTAGAGTTTCCCCGACAGGTGGCCCGATTTGCCCGACAGGGGACACGGCCTCCCCGACGGGGGACACTACCTGCTGTATGGGGGGGGGGTCGAGTGTAATGAAATTGGTCTCAAATTTTCGCCAGATTATTATTTATCAACTACAGTGAATACCCCGTACAAATATTTTCCCCGGCGGGATACAAAATTTTTCCCCGATGGGGGGGCCTGCCGCCCCGGTTCTTCCTCTGGCGCCACCCCTGATAGACAGACTTCCCGTAGACGAATTTCATTGAAAATCTCCAAACATTGAATAATTTGGCAGAAATCTACAATTTTGGTACAAAGATCACATAAATTTTTGACGAATACAAAACCTTCTCTTTGTATACTTCCTATACAAGAAAGTAATAAGCAAAAGTTTTGAAAGATGTGACGAAAAATTTGTTTTTTATTATAGCAAATTCACAAGGATGAGCGCAAAAGATATCTGCAATATGGTTATCCTTTCTTTGTAAAAGAAGGCGCAAGGATGGTGAGTTGGCGTAAAACCCACTCATATCCAACAGACACTACATATTTATTTTTTATAAGATTAGAAATTAATTTTTTTAATGAAAGTTATGAATAAATAAAAATTATTAATACAGACGAAATATTCTTAAAATTTACCATATTAATGTATTGTTGATGAACTTATTAATTCAAGTGGTGCAAAATTCTTTAGTGTTCTCCATTTGGCTTTAACACTAAGATGTCATTTATAATCAGTAATAAAAAATGAAACATTCGCTCTCGGAATGCCGATCCTCTTAGACTATCTTGAGATTTCTTCTAGATATAATGTACAGGTTAATACAGTACATCAACGTTTTCATTCCTGAAAAGAAAATTGATCTGAATTTTCAATGAACTACGCAATGGCGCCCACATTAATTTTGATCGAAATCTAATAAAGAACTAATTCCAACGTTTTCACTTCGAATTTCTTCTCTGTGCCTTGAATTTTCTATTATCATTATGTTAAATATTGTGTATAATTCGAATCTATTCTGATTAATTTGAAGTCAAAACTACATATTGTAAAAAACTGCTTTTTTTCTGAATTGTTTCCGCCATTTAAAGACGAAGGTGTTTCAAAAAGTAGGGTATAAAGAGCTCTGACGGGTGCAGAAATTCCCCGTGCGAATTAAACTCTGTGTCTAGAGACCTGAGACGATACACGCCGCCGGTGCATGAAGCTAGTTGTGCTGTAGCGCTCCGAAATCTCTTTAGAATATGGTGGCATTGACGGAAATACGGTCAACAATTGAAATACGAAATGCGATAAGGATTTTGCGTGTAAAAAAGTACCCTCTTACCGAAATTCGTCAGCAACTGGTTAAAATATACGGATCGAGGGTGATGTTACGAAAACAGTTGAGGTTTCACAGTGCATGAAAGTTAATGGAGAGCAAAGACCAGATTTGTCAAGCATAAGTCCACCACAGAGTCATTGGAATAACGTACCTACAACCAGGTCCTAGTACTAAGTGATTTTCATCTCTTCGGAACATTGACGAAGCAACTGGTATGTCAGCATTTTAGAACTAATGCCGAAGTTCAGCAAGCCGTTTTGATTTGGCTCCACGACCTTGACTCTGATTTCTTCTGAGCTGGTTTCGATACGCTGGTATTGCGATGAAACAAATGCTTTGACAACTGTGTGGAGAAATATATGTATTATTGCCTGACTACGCTGTGTATCTCTTCGAATTCGTGAAAAAAGAGAATTTCACTCGTGAGTTTCTTTCAAAGATCTTGTTACCTTACTTTTTGAACTGCTCTCATATGTCGGTAAGTGAGTCCCCAGTGATCGTACGGTAATAATGTTTTAAGGTCCTTTATTCATTCAAGGGCTTTACTGCTGAATAACATATTCAGTCACAAAAGCAATAAAATTTTCTCGGTTTAAAAAAAAAAATTGAACACTTTAGATTGTGCTATTTATTTTGAAATTATATTGTACAGCTTTTGTATTCAAAGTACTGTATACGGTTTTGCATATTAAAATTATTTATTCAATGCAATTGATATTTAAAAATAATTTTTTAAAATTTTAAATAATAATTTCTATTACTTTACTTATTAAAATTACTTTCTGCTTACTAATTATGCATTGTCTATTATTGCTGTTAGATATTACACATAATTACTGCCCTTTTTAGCTTAAAAACTACCATTTTCTCTTGCTGTACTCATTTTTGAACTTATTTTTTTCTTAATTCGAATCTTAATCGAATTCTCATATTTGGATCCATAATTTTCATATTAGCCAAATTCCACTCTGATACTAGTGTTGAATGAACGAAAGAAAGTATTCAGATTCAGAAAAAAGCAAACATCCCCCACCTCGAAAAACTGGATAATGCTTCTCCTGATTTAAATATATATATGTGACAGCTTATACAGTCATCAAGTATCCTATAGGGAGGCCACGTGCTCTCGTTGGTCAGAAGTCCACCTCTGTTACACTTGGTTGCTTTACAGCAGCGATAACAACAACAACAGAACAGGTTTCACAAACACCCCCTCATTTTCGATCCCCAAGTCCACCCTCTCGTTCTGATGCCATCATCGAATCAAGCAGGTGGAAAATTACACTACTCACACGAGTTTTGCAGAGGTACAGTTATTAAGTGGAGAAGCACACTGGAACAGCTTCCATCTCAATTACAGTAGAAACGAGACCAACGAAAGTGGTCATAACCGTTCTGCCATGCACTTGAGATTGATTTGTAATTAACAGAACTGCCTCGTTGGCATTTATATTTTTTCTGAGGAAACCATTTTCAAACCACTTATAGCATAATCGTAGTTTCAAATACATAATGGCCAGCAGTATTTCATAAACTAATATAAAATTCCTTGCATGCTGTAACTTTCATGTAGACGACAGATAAAATAGAGTTGAGACTAGAGCTGACATCCTTTATGTTAATGGGCCTTCTCATGCTGGTGCAGTATGTGATGCAGTTATGTGTGTGCAGTTCTATCTTGATAGGCCTCATAGAGCTTTCACTTAGAAATGGAGGCGCAAATGAGGACACAGGTTCCTTGGACCGAAATAATTTAATTTACAGACAATTATTTACAGAAAACTGCCACAAATACAAATATGTGAAGAAATACACTTATATAACTCAGTCACAATAGAGCACGAACACAATAGATCGCAGAGTTCACTAGGCTTCACGTTGGATCGCTCGACCAACTCTAAGACTGAACTTCAGAGCAGATATCTGCCTTTCATAGTCTGGTGAGGTTAAGGTTTCGAACTTTCTAGAAGATTCGCCAAGCCCGAATCTTCGCGAATTCCAAACAAAAATTTAGCTCCAAATTCGGTCGCCATGTCTCCAAGAATATCGGCATGTCTCCAAAAATGTCGTCAAGTCCCAAAATAGCCGCAACAGGTGGAAGATTATTTGCAATATCAAACAGTTCAGGGTAAGAAGTAGCCAGCTCAACCTCCGGCCCCAAATCCTTCAATATGTTTCGGATGCTCTAAAGAAACTCGTTGTTGCTCACAATTCTCTTTCCCAGACCCTTGCCCGAATAGAGAAGTTTTTCAAAAACAATGAATCTTGCTGTCAGTTGACATCATAGACTATATAATTGTTGACATCACAAGTCGCTGTTGCATGTGATTGCTTTCCAGGCTGGTCACACTTCTAGTGAAGATATTTTGCCTATACCAAGTTAACACATTCAATTTGTTAATTTCATGTGTGTTAATTCTTAATTATCTACTTAAATTTGTTTTCTTTTTACTTTGTATCTTACTATACTTTGTACACATAATCTCAGTTTCATTAAAACTAATATACAGCGTTTTTGAGTTAATGCTATATTTTGCGATTTTTTTCTTAATTTATGGAAAACTGCTAGCAGATAAATTTTCTCTGTAGTTTCACAAGCATGAACAAAATACCAATTATTCGTAGAACTGTCATGAAGAAATTGAAGTGATAATTATTTTATTTGTCCTTTGAGTGGCCTAGAGGTAAAATCTCGGCTTCAGGATCTGAAGCTCTCTCTTCCAGACTCTTTCAAAAACTCCATGTGTGTTGGCCTAACGCGTCTCAGTAATGAAACGCTATACCAGCAGACAGATAATTGTAAAGATCCGAATTGCAACGTCCTAAACAAGCTCCGTTACAAAATCGAGTACTACTATTTGCAGATAGATACGCAATTTTCTTAAAGCCTTTTGTACCTCATGTTCTTCAATGAAATTTATTTCTATTGAAATTCAAGTCTTTTTTTTTTCTTTCATATAAAAAAATGGAGAGAGAAGCAATTGCACATTAGTCTTTAACGAATACTAAAAAGTCATTTTAACTGTTCCATGTTTCTTTTGATAAAGTATGGTTGCATTTAAGCGAACTATTGACTCAAAAAATTGAAACCACCCAGATATGGACAAACGGTTGAAATCTGATATTTTTTTATAATTAATGATAAAGCCATTAAAAACTTATGTTAAACTGCGTTTCAGTCGAAAAAAATTTTCTGGAAATAGTTAATGCGTGCAGATAATATACTATAGTGCAGTACTATATAGCAGTTACTATAGTGCCCTAGTATATTAAGTGCTACCAATATGAAGAATCGATATAATTTTTTTTTTCCATTTCTTCTTCTCTTTCTTGAAATAATACAGAATAACCTGTAAATCTGTATGTATTAATCACTGTCAAATAAAAATAACCGTAATTGTGACTTTTCAAAACCACACTTGGCTTCTTTGTGGAGAGAACCGAAATCATCTGCCCGAAGACATTGGAAATAACGAGGTAATCTTTCATCTCTTGATAGTTATAGTCAGAATAGAAAAGTAATAATCTTTAGAAAAAGTAAAATAAGGTTCGCAAAATAAATGTCGAAATAAATGCTGGTTGAAAAATAAGACGTTTATGAGAACTTAAGTCTTGGCAAATTTCAAGAAATGTTTCATGATATGTACGACGAAAATAATAATAATGATGATAGAAATAAATATATGTTGAGACGAGAAGTTCACGACAATGTGGCGAATGTATTTTTGCTCATTATTTAAAGCTTCCTCATACTTAATAATAAATATTATATCTTTTTTGACGTTTCAGTTGCATTACCGTGACAATAATGTTAGAAGCATACTAGAATTAAATCTTCAAAAGTTACATCTCATCAACCAGTTGATTCATTTATGAAATACATTTTACGTATACATATATATATCAAAGTATCTCACAGACAGAGATTCTTAGAGGATGGATCGCGACCCAAAATTGTCACGATTAAAAAATGCTTTCGTCTCAAAAATTCCTCTAAGATCATTCTTCAGACATTTTACAACATTTTTAAGAAAATCCTATTGACTTACAAAATTTCATTAAAATTTACCGAATAATTATTTTTAATTGAATTTCATTTAATTATCATTGATAGGTATTTTATTTTCTCACTAACTTTCCAACTTAAGGGTCACAGAAAATATTTTCTAACGGAAATGGGTATTAAAAATTGTTTCAGTTCGAAAAAGGGACGCGATTTGAAAAAGTTTAAGAAACTCTGTAATCAAACATAATTTTTTGTAAGAAAATAAAATTATTATAGAAAACTTTAAAATTATTATAGAATATTTAAAAAGTTTTTCATTCATACAGTTTTATTTAGTAATATTATAATTATTAAATAGCCAGTACGTAATTCCTTTTCCTCATACAATTAATTAAAATATGGCTCTGTCAAAATTTAAAAACTTAAGGTAATTTTAAGAGAATATTGCGATCATCTTATCTTGAGTTATTTTGTTTTCGTGTGAAACCTTGAGCACTTTGTTCGCTGTCTCTGCTGAAATTGGACATGAATTAATACCAGTGTGAGTACAATTTGAGTGCCTGGGAGTTATCTTGGCTTTGGTACCTATCGCAGTAAATTTAAGAAAGTATTGCTATCATCTAGTCTCAGGTAATTATCTTTCCCCACGTAAAAACCCGAGCAGTATTTTTCACTGCTTAAATTGGAATGAGTTAGACCAGTGTGAGTAGCCTCATAGCTATCTAATATCAGGTAATAATTTTTCCCCATGTAAAACTCCGAGCAGATTTTTTAACTGCTTAAATTGGAATGAGTTAAGATCATTGTGAGTACAGACAGCGCGAGTAGCCTCGTAGCTATCTAGTCTCAGGTAATTATTTTTCCCCATGCAAAACCCCGAGCAGTGTTTTTCACTTCTTAAATTGGAATGAATTAAGGCCAGTGTGAGTACAGACAGCGCGAGTAGCCTGGTAGCTATCTAGTCTCAGGTAATTATTTTTCCCCATGTAAAACCCCGAGCAGTGTTTTTCACTTCTTAAATTAGAATGAGCTAAGGCCAGTGTGAGTACAGACAGTGTGAGTAGCCTCGTAGCTATCTCGGCTTTGTGGTAGTCGGTTTAGGATTCTGATCAATCAGAGAGCTACGGAACTTTTCGCCTAGTGCACAGCAAATCTGTCACCGTGGTTGTAAGTCTCTCCCACTGGTGTAGTGTGGAAGTTTAGAGATTGGAGCGCTAGGTCAGATGCTGTACATTGTTCAAAATTACGAGGTCCATCTCAAAACAGCTGTTGTGTAGCTTCGAAATGGTCATTAATCAAACAAGCCAACAATATAAATACAATTTTATTTCAACATGTCCAGTTAAATGAAAATTTTTGAAAACTCCTCAGAGAACGTAAGAGAATATATTTTGTATTTTTCATACAATTTTGCTCAACAAATTCTATTTTTCATTCACTTTTCGGCAGCCTATTTTTATTTCAGGATTGCGGCCTTTCTTTTTCATTTATACAGTTCCGTGCGTTCTCCAAATATCTGTATGAAGAACAAACCAGGCTAGAAAAAATGATTTTTCTGCATCATTTTGGGCCGGACTCTAACGAAATGTTGCATTGAAAGCTCAGAAAACAATCCTTGTGGTTGAATTCTACTAAATTTCTCAAGTAATTTTCAAATTTCTTTTAGTTTTTATCAGTGCGATTATTCAGCGAGATCAATTTTTAAAGGATATTTAGCAGCTCTATTCTGTAAAAGATATTAAAACAAATTAAGGAAAATTTTAACCGTGATTCTTCTTCCTCTTCGTTCTTTTCCATTCGTTTTTTGTTAATATTATTGTGTTTTTACCTCTATCAAATTTAAAACTTTCCTTAATTTGTTTTAATATCTTTGTCTTCCCAAATTTTCCTAGATGATGCTGCACTTGCCCGCACCAGATAAATTGCTTCTATCATTGTTATTTTGTCTTTATTAGATATTTTTCGATCTATTCTGAAAAAGTAATATACATGGCTCCATAATCAAGATTCCCTTATTCAGATCAGCTTACAGCTGTAACCGTTCACCATAAAAGTGTGAAACTTTGGGGAATGATTTAATAAAAGGATGAGAAAAAATTCAGCTAATGAAAAAAAAAAGTTCTATGCATTGCCATCAGAGGACATATTACTGTGAAAACCCGTAGCAAAACATGTAAATTTATGTTTCGACATTATGCAGTAGCTTTTGTAAAACCTACAAGCATTGATGGAGAACTGTTTTCTTTGTACTTGCCAACTCACAACGTAGAGCGCTTCTTCTGGCCGACTGATTGAACACCAGTGAAGAATGAGTAATTTGCCGTACCTGCCCTTTTAAGGGTTAATCTGGGAAAGCATGTTCATTCCCCTTCCAATCGTACCATTGCCGCCGATGGTACACCAGACACGACTAGCGAAAGACCGCCAGCAAAAATTGAGGTAAGAATAATTTATAGGTCTGCCTACTTGGTAATTTATCTTCTCTCGTTTTAATTTCTTTTTAACTAAATTGTATAAATGAGACATATGAATGGATGAATGTTGAAAGAAGGCTGAGTGAGATATATTAATTATACAAAAAAGGAAATTACCGAAGAACCAGAAGTAGCAAACAAATAGTAATAACAATATACCTTTAGTGCGCAACACAGCAGCATCCAGTGATTGCATTAACAATATTGTCTATATTCAACTAACCAATTAAGATACAATCAAATAACAAAAATCGTGCTTCAATATAAATTATAGCAAATTAAGATCAAACAAAGAAAATGGAAAAAATGAAAGAGAACACGGATGGCGAACTTTTTCAAAGTGCCACTCGCCATCAGAGTTCTAAAATGGATAAATTTTCTGTCAAGGGAATGACTTAATAGTCAAATAATATTCCATCTGTGGCCTGAATTTATCCAATAATTAAAATAATGCAGGAAAAAACCTTTCTTAAATAAGAAAAACTTCAGAAAGTCTTTTTATAACAAATCCAATAATGAAAAAAAGAAGATAAATTAACATTACCTTCTGCCAAAAATACCAGTAAAAGCAACGCCATCGAAGCAAATTAAAAACAAAAGACATTAAGTCTAGAATCTAGCAAACCTAGCTCTACCTATTGAGAGAAATTCGAATTAAATTAACAGAAGTTTAGAAGCTCTTCAATCCTTTTTTAATTAAGTTGTTATATTAAAAAAAATTACTTGGGTAGCCGTTTTGTTTTAAATTATTATTTAAAGTGAGTGAGATATCTTATATGAACTAATACAATATTCCTTTGCAGATCAAAATCCCCATTCAGTAAATTAATATTTAGGTCTGTATCAAAATTCTAGTTAGGCCAAACGGTAATTAACTGGAATTTTAGGAGATGGAGGACCACTGAGTCCATGTGCTCCGAGAAAAACATGCATTCCTGCGAAGCAGTGGCGTAGCGACAGGGGGGAACAAGGGTGTATAGATGCCCTGGCCATTAGTTTTCAGGGGCATCGTGGTGTCAAAATCTACTGCTTGCCACTTTTGTATGCAACTTTTAATCCAAACTATTATGAGAAGGCGTAAAAATAAAACCATACTCCTGGCGCTATTTACGCTTGTTAAGCCTCTGTTGACAACTCGGATAAAAAAATCATTATTTTCCGGGTGTCACATACTTTCACTACGCCACTGGACATGGTGACAAAACGCTAATGCGTTTATGTCGCTTTTCAGAGTCAAATACGATGAGGAGACGAAAACCCTGGGCCCCGTTTATACAAGCTAAGTCACTGAGATGTCGGGAGAGGCGAAAAATTCATATTATGACCCGGGCGCCACGTACCCCCGCTACGCCAATGTCACAACGGCCTTGTATTTAAGAGTTACCTTTGTTAGTTTAAATGTTTTTATCAGAACGCTGATACCGTAATTTCCGCTGATTTTAACCGAAGTTAGATGAGAAGCACGACACCCGAGTCGACCCTAAGGACGTTTGCCCTTAGACGGCAGATTTAACGTTAAGATGAGATATAATCATCAACAAGAGACCCTCTAGAACATTTGTACCAATTTTCAAAACTATATGATTTTTTATTTTTCTTGAAACCTTTCGTTTATTGTACTATCAATTAAGATTTTTTACAAATTCATCCGTTTTGAGACCAATTATCTCATAAACTATTAAAGCCTGAAGAAAAATAAAATACCTATCTGTAGGGAATCGCAGGCTCTTTAATTTGTTAAATCGTATGTAATTTGAAATTTGAACAGCTTTCGAGATATTCAAGAAAAACTAAAAAAGGGGAGATGAAATCCAAGATGGCACCACAAGCTCACCACCCAGGACCAAGAGACTTTTAGTATTTCCATCATAGGCCCCTCACGAACACGTGTACCAATTTTCAAAACTATATTATTTTTTTTTTTCAAACCCTTCGTTTACTGGACTACACCGCGGCCTTGGAATCAGAGAAAAACAACCCCGTACACATTGGGCGTAACACATTTAACTTTTTGGAACGTCTGTAAGACATCTTGTGTACTGAAATGGGGATTTCATGAATAATATCATTTGTTTTAGGGTTTTTATTTTCTTTTCCATTTCTTTGACTTTCACCAGATTATTTTATAATACACTAGCAGTACGCGCACGGCGTTGCCCGTGGAATCGGGACTTCAACAAAATAAAAAAAGCCCACATACAATTACATAAATGAAAGTTTTAAAAACGAAATCAAAACAGAAATATTTACATATATTATTAAGTTTGAAGGCTTCTTTTTCCTCTCGACAATGATATTAGAATTGTAAGAAAACAGTGCCGAGTACTGTTAATCCAAAACAATGTTAAAAAATTACAATGTGAAATTTATTACGAACGGTGAAATTGATTCGACATAAATCCTTATACTAATAATTCAAACCGACTGCGATTTTTCAACTTTATTTTTAACTGTTGAGTTTTTTATTGCTCCTAATGCAATTTAGGATCATTCTAATTTTTTTTATGAAATAAGATAGAACGGTTTGTATTAGACTGTACATTAAAAGAGTGGATAAATTTTCTCCGCTTCAGCTTAGATCGTGTTCTCTTCTCAATTACATACGAATGTAACTTAAAATGTTCGTTCAAAAATGATTGTGAACCAAACGTTTTGGACTGGGACCGTTAAAAATCCTTTAAAAGTATCTAAAGACACCTTTTCTACTAGTGATTCATCACTGTTGTTTTTCGTTTTCGTAATTTTCATGTTTTTCGGTGATAACTTCGAAAACTATTTTCCGAAAAAAAAAAAAAAACGGTTTACCCCTTCCCAAAATTTAAAGAAAATGTATTCAATGATGGAAGCTTGACTGCTTTGATTTTACCCAATTCTGATCTACATAATTAAAAAATAATTACGTCATGATTAAATTACGTTACATTTTTTATGCTATTTCTTATTACTAAATAATTATATTAGTTACTTTAATGAATAATTTAATAATTAAATAATTAATAATTAACTGTTAGCAACATCAATTACTTAATAACTTTAAATTAAGTAATAATTTAAATTTTTTGTAATAGGTACGATAACTTGTACACAAAAAATGGATTTAATAGTTTCAAAGAACGGTGAATAAATGCATTAATTAAAAATATATGTGAAAATAGACTTTGCAAACAAGACGCTAATTTTCTTAGCTTCACTTATTGATGGATAGTCATCGAATGCACAAATCACATGCGACTTGAAGTAGACCATCAGACATAAATTCAACAGATTTCTCATGCCATGGTTTGTATTTCAATAGTGTTGTTCATCATCTCACAGACGCAAAATTTCATCGTGTGTGAAGGTAGATACACGGAATATTAATTGTGAAACTAATTAATATTTTTTTCTTTTCTGCCATTTTTCTGTTTTATCAGTAGTTTCTAAGTTCGGTTTTTGTTTGTATCTTACACTGCATTTTCCGTGTTGCAAACACTTTCCTATGTTCATGTAACGTCCATATGGCAGCACCTGCTTTGTTAATTGATTGGAGCAGTGAAAAAGCATGTACTTTTTTAAAATTCGGCTGTCTTAACTGTGAACATGGCAGATCGTTTGCTTGTTCTTCTCATTCACGAGATCATACTTTGAATTACATACATCTGGAAAATTATTTGTAACAGTTAATCATTGCGACTGCTAGCGGCTCGTATATCGCCAAAGTTACTTTATCATTACCCTGTGCATTTTACAAGAATGAAAACAAATAACATCTGTCATTTTATTTATTTTTCACTTTATTCCGTTACTAATAATATGTTTTTTTCTGATTAAAATTTTCAAGTATTGCCCTTTTTCTGGAGATAAATTATATCCCAACAATCAACTGCAGCAGATGTTGACAAATGAAAATAAAGCATAATTTCAAAAATAAATTAGGTCTCGGCTTCGGGGCTGGAGGGTCCCAGGTTCGAAACTCGATTCAACTGAAGGTCCTCAGTGTATGTGGGCCTGGTGCACGCTAATTCTCCCGCTGGTATGGTGCGGAAGTTTGGAGAGGGGGTGCCAGCTCAGGAATCTTCCTCCTCATCTGACAGCTGTTCAAAATTACGAGGTGTGTCCCAAAATAGCCCTCATTGCTTGAAAACGGGACGTTAATATAACTTCAAAAATGATTTACCCTCAATGGAGAATTTTGTTTCAGTAAGTCTTCCTGTTTTATGAATAAGAACTAGAAAAACTATAATGAAAGAATCCATATGAGATTACAGTAACAATTCGGAAAGAGCCAAGTGGCAACAATACCACAAAGTTTGGAGGAATATACAGGGTGTCCGAATCAAATGCCTCTAATTTGAACAGTCGATTAAAAAAAATCTATTAGCATACGTTGGTGGTATTAGGCAAAATTGGTTTCTGCATTCTTAGATTTTGGCGACAAATTTTATTTTTTTTGACGTATACTCCATGAAAGAGAAACTGAGGCTGTATAGTACAAAATGCAGATTATTGCAGAAATTGCAACCGAATGATGGTCACCAGCGATGTTGCATTTGCTGTGAAAGTGGTTATCTCATCGAAAATGAACACGACTTCTAAACCGCATCATTTTCTCAGATGAAGCAACATTTCATGCTGAAAGAAACAAAGTAGACGAGCACAACTGCAGAATTTGAGGCTCAGAAAATCCCATGAAGTACAGAGTGGAAAAACAGTCAAAATCAATGTGTGGTGTGTCTTTCATGATACAGAGTCATAGGACATTTTCTTTGCTGGAACTTCTGTGACCGCAAACATTTACCTGGACATGTTACAAATTGCGCGTCTACAATCTGTATTTTACAGCCCACTTTATCTTCCAACAAGATGGGGACCGTCTCACTGGGGCGCGGATATTCGAGGCATTTTGGATACAACTTTCGTTAACCAATGGATGGTGCGGTAGCCCAGTGCCTGGCCACACCAGCATCTCAGATATCCTCCATGATTTCTTTCTTTGGGGTCTACGTCAAAGACAAAGTCTAATAAAGGGAGATCCGCGATGTTGAAGACTTTCGTGCCTCAATAACCGCTGCCATTGCTATTGTGACTACGTAAATGCTACAGCGTTATGGCTGGAACTGGACTACCGGCTGGATATACTCAGGACTATTAAGGGAGCCCACGTGGAAGTACACTGATTTTTTAATAAAAAATTTGTGAGTACTATTATCTAATTTTACAGTTTTCTTATGCTTTTGAACTTTTTGTTAAGTATTGTGACCTCACCAAATAAGGGACATTTGATTCGGACGCACTGTATTATAAGTCCAACAGAGCATGTCCCGAAACATAAGACTATTTTAACGAAAATAAAACTCCGAAAATAAACTATTTTGACCAGTGGCGAATCCAGAGGGGTGGCTATCGGGCTGCAACCCTCCCCAGAGCTAGACCAGGATTCTTTATTTTATTTAAAATCACTACAGCTGTTTTTTCTTAATCTCCCTTTTAAAAAAGTGAAAACATTTCTTCCTGGTTTTTGACAGGCTCGAAAGTTTTCCCACTTTTGTAGTCATTCTACTCGTATTTGCAGCGTTGGCACGGTCAAAAACATGTTATTACTAGTTATTTCATTGTGTTTTTTGTTAAATTATCGAGAGTATTGTAGTGTTCTTTATGATTCTTATTGTCGGGTGAGTAAAGTCTCTAAAGTTAAAGTGTTTTGGTTTACATAACCTTAAGATTCGATATACGTCACGACGGTACAAAACTTTTTATACCTCAGCCGACCCCCGACCCAAATCCTGGATTCACCACTGATTTTGACGTCTCTTCCGGTGCTTCGAACTGGTATCCTACGACACGGTGATAGGGCCATTTTATCAGTGGGCTAATTGGGCTGTAGCCCAAGAGCTTTATTTATCCAAGGATACCTAAAAATTCACCATACGATTTTCATTTCGGTTTTGAAACAAAATATTTATTATAATAAATACTACGAGTATTTTCAATTTGGGCAAAGTAAAGATATAAGTAGAGCTTGTAACTAGATTGCCATCGATTTTGTAATGTGCATAAACAAGCATATCAGTTCAAAAAATATTCTTACAGAGACAATCGGTGAGAAAATCCTCAACTATGCGTGTATAAGAAGTTATTTACATTATCAGTGATAAATTAGGTAGCTTCACACTGATACCTAATATCATAGTTTGTTCCTCAATTATTTTACTAAGCAAGTATTCTCATTCGGCCATAGGCGCTCAAATTCCTAGTTACGGTTTTGAAGGGGCTCCTATTTAGTTTAGCCCAAGGCGCTCAAATTTGTTGAGATAGTCCTGTCTGTGGTGTCAATAGTTTTCTCGTGATCTAATAGATAGAGCAGATTTGTAGCTTTTATGAAAACTCCAAGCTAATCTAAAATCTAACAAGCTATGTTGGCTTGTTTAAATCCTGTAATGAATGATAACTTACAATCTTCTGGCGCAACTTGTAATAGTTATCGACGCTATAATCAAAGTAATTATCTTTCTTCTATTTCAGTATTTCATTTGTGTTGTGCCCCTTTCCCACTCTTAAAATTAATAAGAAATTCTTTTTCATTTGCTATTTATACTTTTTACCAAGTATTGTGTATAGGTTTATTCTTTTCAAGGCATCACATTTCTTAAAATTCAATAAACCCTCTTGTATGTTTTAGTTAACAGTATTTAAATATTAACAGTTAAAACATTGTGAGACTATTCTTAACTTGTTAACATTACATATTTACTGTAATCCTTACAATATTTGACTTAAAATCTGTTCACCTTGCCTCCAATTTCCCCGTTTCTATTTATTTAATTTGGTTTAATTTTCTGGATAAATAAGATGATTTTAACCGAATGAAGCGATTTGGTTCGATTGGTTTGAGTTTTTACATTAAACATCCCACTTCAAAGTTACTCTGGAACTACATGTGGTTAAACTCGTAATTTTGAATCGTGGTCAAATTGCAAATGAGCTGCAACCGTTCTTCAATCATCCATAACACGCCAACGCAAGGACGTTTGGCTCAAATTCTTTAATTTAATATAAGTTTACGTGTACTTGGAATCTGCAGTAGAAATGCGTCCGGAACCAGTCCCAAATATTATGGAATTAATCAAAAGTTACCTGAGAATAAAAATAACTTATCGTTTCTAGTAATAAATCAGATAAATAGATTTTAAGAACAAATAATTATGATGCTGAATAAGAACCAATAGTTTTCTCTGAGTAAATTCTATTCCAGATCAAGTATTCTTTTTTTTTCTAAGTTTTAATATCCTTGTTATTTATCAATCCACACTGTGTGTGTGCATTTGTAGCTCCTGGATACATTGACAGATAGTGAATGAAATACTAACAGTTTATGCGCCTGCTGGGGAGGTGTAGGAGTTATAGTGCAAGACTCAAGTGACCAAGCTCGGATTCGAGCCCCGGTAAAAGTTTCAGGTTTCTTTAAATGTTAAGAATCACCAGCACTTATGCTGCATGATTAAGAGGTTTCTCAAAGATCGTAGATTACTTATTCGAAATTTGAAACGGTCGCGGTGGCCTAGTGGTAAGGTCTCGGCTTTGGGGCCGGCGGGTTCCAGGTTCGAAACCCGATTCCACTGAAGATCCGCCGTGTATGGGGCCTGTTGCACGTTAAATCATACGTAGTGGTCAGACGCCCTCCCGTTGGTGTGGCGTGGAAGTTTGGAGAGGGGGTTGCCAACTCAGGTGTCGTCTTCGCCATCTGACCGAGGTTCAAAATTACGAGGTCCGTCCCAAAATAGCCCTCGTGTTGCTTCAAAACGGGACGTTAATATAACTAAACTAAACTAAACTCCCCGTTTCTATGTGTCTGCAGGCATCTTCCATGCTGGAATGTGCTTCTCCCGGTGAGTCAATCAACGCTCGCTAGGATTGAGTTGGCTCTTCTGGGTATTGAATGAAGGAATAAAAAAGGTTATCTGAAGTGAAAAAATTTCATATGCAATGTTTCAGTTTTTTTATTACCTTTCCCGATCATGTATTGAATGTAATAGTAGATCATTATAATTCTAAAGTGATCTGTGATTTTTAAAATATAGCTTTTTTTAAAATCTGTGAAGCACATATGAATTTAGTTGAAGGTTTTCGGCACTAATAAAGATTTTGATTTACTGAGTACAGTCTCGAGAAATTTATCTCTGCACCTCCATATCAGAATTTGAAATATTTGATAGTTTGATATTATAGTTTTTTTAATGGCAAAATATTTTGGCTGAGTTTAAGTGAGTGAATTGCGCTATATGGCTCAATTAAAATTTTATTTGTTATAATAAAAAAATACTGAAATAATTAATGAATTTAATGCGACTGATTATCTCTGCTGGATACCTTTTATTTTAAATTATTGAGTTAGGATTTTTTTATAATAGATTTATGAATTACTCAGATCATCATTACTGTATGCCTTTCATTTTAGACTACTAAGTTTGGGATTTTTTTCCCCATTTCGGTAAAATTCTTGGATAAAAACGCATTTTACTCGTAGTAGCATATTCATAATCTAAACAGTAATAACTTTTTAACATTTTATTGATAAGATAAGGATTCTTCGTAGCTTTAAGTCCTGGAAATTATCAAATGCTTAAATACTTGATTTAATATGTCTAGGTCTTTTTCCTGAGGAGTACATAAATATAAGCTGGCTGTTTTATTAGCTCGCTGCAAATTTAGGGTATCTTATCATATAATTTAATAGAGGATGTTGAAAGTTTTTGATTGGTCGCACTTTCTGGTGTAAGCCTTAAAAAAATTAAAAAAAATCTGAAAATAAAGTTCTTGAACAATTATTCTTAATTTTTTTTGTACCCAAGTACGGGATATAAACATGATGTTAGGTTTATTTTGTTGAAGCAACGAATATAGCATGTTATTTATTTCAAAACATGTAAAATCATAATGAGACGCTTATTCGCTGAAGACACATGAAATGTTAATGTTGTATTTTTTGCAACGAAACTGACGGTGTAGAAATTTTTTGATTGGTCGCACTTTCTGAAATAAACTCTAAAAATGGGGGGATACAAATGAAAATAACGTTTTCGGACAAATATTTTTGATGTTTTGTACTTAAATAAGGAATATAAACATACAATTAGGGTTCATTTGTTAAAGCAACAAATGTAATGTGTTATTTTAAAACATCTAGAATCATAATGAGATGCTTATTCGATGAAGGCACATGAATTTTATAATGGTCAGAAGAAATGTATAATTTCAACGAGGTATTGCAATGGTGTGTTTTTTTGCAACGAGGCCATGACGAGTTCCGAAACGAATGGTAAAAAAGGAGAAGGATGAGCTTCAATGACATTTAATTAAAGGTCAAGCACTAACTTTTTATCTGTCAAGGTTAAAGACCCATTTTTTCACAGATTTTTTTAAAAAACTGCTTTCGGGTAATTGAACTGAATTGACTTGGAGTGACCTCAGATTTTTCAATGAAGGTTGGCTTTTTTTTCTTGTAAAAAACATAGATATACCATTCGTTCATGAACTTCAAAGGTGCATAACCCTTAAAAAATGAAACATCACAACTGAAAAAAAAGAAAAAAACTATCAATACAAGTTCATTCCCACACATACTCGTCAACTACTGAAATTTGGGAAAAGATGAGTATTTTGGAAGTTGTCATCACCTACTTGATGACCCTGATGGGAAGAAAGCCATGAAATTTATGTGACTTCTTCACAGATACAAGAGTTAAAAAAAATTCTAAAACAACCTCTAAATTCATTGAGAAGAAATTTAGTATCTGTCACAGGAGAAAAAAAAATCTTTTTTTTTTACTAACCTCTGTGAGTCTATTTTTGAAAATGGGTTTTAATGAAGATCTCATGTTTCCCAAAGGAAGCTAAAGGGTCAAGGGAAGTTAAAGTGTACACCCTTTGTGAAATGATAGGAAAATGTTTTTTTAAGTAACGTGCACACTGTACATAATTTTTTTCCACCCTATTATAAGTGGGGTTAAAAAAAATGAAAAGAATCGGCAATTCGTTCACCATATCTGTCTGTATTTGTTTAGCATTGAATTTATAGCTTCCTTTTGAACCAACTTGAATTGAAGTTGAAATTGAGATGGTTGCAAAAAATAGGTTTTGAGCTTTGTTGTGGAAGAAAGTGAAACAGAAACACACAAAGGGAGGGAAGAGAAGATGTATGTCTGTCTGTCTGTCCTCGGATTTTTCTACAATTCATATTGCGGTTTTCCCTCCCTCCCCCTTCAGTGTTCCAGATCCACTTGTGTGGAACGTAACGGCATTTGAATTGGTCGTTTGGCAATGGGCATCTGCTCAACAACCACAGTGGGGGGTCGGAAGCATCCCTTCTTTAGCTGCAAGTTGCTGTTATAACTAGAATTTAGATTCTGGGTTTTTCTTGAAGCTGAACTCATTTTTGTATGAAAGTCGGGAAAATTAGCCATTATATGACAAGGTAGATTGTTTCCCCGGATTGAAATCGAGAAATTTGGATCTAGTTTTCTCTTTAAAAAGAGACAGACACTAAGTTTAGTTAATCTATATGTAAACCTCTCAGTGTTTGTTTTAAAATTTATAGAACATATTTTTATGTAAATAATTAAATCAACCAAGTTAGCGTGCACAGTATAATTCATAAAAATAGAAACCAAAACTTTCTCCTTAAATTTCGAGCCTCTTGTCTGAAGCATGGTAGCATGATAAAGTTTTACGCTTGATTGCATCCGCCGTTGTATTCTGTGGGTAAAACTTTTTACAACACACAATTAACAGAAAGAATGCCAGTCTGAAAACATTAACCTTTTAATAAAAGCGAAACTGAAAATTCCACTTTGAAGTTAATGCCCAAAGGAAACATTTTTTAAAATCGTAACGTTAGCATTGGCAAAAGAGCGCGATAGAAAAATTTTGAAATTACCACAAAATATTTTTGATTAGATTAGACTTTCGTAAAACAAAAAAATATTTTATGATTAACACACTCGAGTAAAAGTTTGTGTTTCAAAATAGTTGTGTTTTGTGTAACGCATCATGCAATTTTTAGAAAAGTATGCCAACCTAAAAATGCTATCATATTGAGAAAGTAAAACTATATTTTTATCATATTTTATCTTCACTTATTAGCAATACGGTTGACCCTTTTTGATGATATTTCTACTCCAAGACGTATTAAATTGTGGATTATAGCCTCAAGAGGTGTCAAAAAAAATCTCTCATATCTTTCAGATTCTCCAACATTCATATAAAAAAAATGGTTAAATAAATCATCTTTACTGAAAAGAATTCATTATAATTGTCTATTACATAATCCGTTCGATGCTATGTCCATTACTCGAATTGCTCGTTAATCGATCATTAATGCAGATATTTTTTTAGGACTAAATTAGCTCTGGAGATCCCATTAAAATACTTTTAAATAAATACATTTGACCAGGGGTGGATAGATAATAACTCATTAGACCAGGATTAGATAAGTACATTAGGCCAGGGAATCTGAGGCGTTTTTGAGTTTCTTATGCGGTCTTACCAGTTATTTACAATTTGCATTGAGATAATATACTTGTCTGTAGTATAATAATACTTATAGAACAATAACGTTTAAGATTCTGCTCGTGCGGTCTTTTGCCCAAATGAAGAAATTTAATGAGGTCTTTCAATGCAAAAAGGTTCCCCGCCCCCCGCATAAGACTGTCCTACACTGTAAAAAATATCCGTTTTTTCCCCGGACTTTTACCGTATATTTGACGGTTTAAAGCTGTTTTATTGACAAAACGGTTTTTCACCGTTTTCCGCTCCAGCCATAAACGGTTTAAAACCGTCAGTTCAAATTATATTTTTCGTCATACGGTATTGCTTTCCGTACGATAACTTTCCCTTTTCTTAAATGTAATTTTATTGCATTCATTTAATGTTTTTAATAGGGTTCCATCTCCGCTATTGTTTACACATGTTGCAGTAACCTGTTGTCACTCATGAAAGCTAACCTTAAAACATGTGTTCTGGCAATAGTTGACTTATACACCACTAAGTGGCGCCACTAGAGCTATAGTGACTTTAAAACTCAAATAGATTATTTTTACTTCATTTTATGAAGTCTCCGGTAGTCTAGTGGTTAGAGCTACTGCCTTTTATTTCTATGAACGCGGTTTCGATCCCGGCTCGGAGGAGTTAGAAGTTTTGTCAACATCTTGCATGGAAATCGTCCAAGTAAGTTCAATTAAAAATTATACTAATTAAATTAATAATTAAGCCTTGATTAATTAATATTCCTAATTGATAATACACATCAGCACATTTCAACTCAACTCGAACAGAAGGAGAAAAACAACTCAACTTAGTCGATGACGTCACTTACTTCGATGACTTAATTTTTACGGAGAAAACTTGATTTCATACGGTAAAAAACCGTTGTGACTACGGATTTACTTCCTAACTTTTACGGGAAAAACTTGTTCCTGTATGGTAAAAAAACCGTTGTGCCTACGGATTTACTTCGTAACTTTTACGGTTCTGCACAACCAACCCAGCTGCCAGTTTAAAACAGTAAATTTTACATGATTTTTTTTTACAGTGTACAACGTGTGACTAGTTACGCAATTTGTGACTAGGACTATGCAAATCGTGACTAGTTCTCATACAGCGGATAAATAATCCCGCTTTACGCGTAAGGTAAATTTAACATTTTGAATTTTTTTGTTTAGCAAAGCCAATTTACCTGCTGTTTGTATATGAACAGTGAAGCTGACAGTTTAATAAAAGTAACATCTCTCTAGCAATATGTGCAGTTACAAATGAGAGACATGTTTAAACTTGTATAAATTCGTCCGATATTATTCGGAATGTATTTGCTTTCTTGTGCAAGAGTCCACTGCATGTATTTTCTTACTACTTTTATTTATATGCAATAACAGTATTAAAAGCACAAACAGCCTTGTATTTTCATACGTCATGTTATTTCCTCCAATCTTGAGGGCCTAAAATTTGTTGCATATGTAGATTGCCTTTCGGTGATGTGTGTGTGTTCTGTTATGATGTATTCGTAATTTGAACACGTTTTTGTTGTTCGAACTTAATAGTCGATTGCGAAACTGTTCGTTGTCCGCAATGCTACTGTTCGCTAACTTATTACTCACTATATTTAATGTTTTTTTAGATGTCATTAATTAGTGATTCCTTCTCTTATTAATTTTCAAATGTTGCTGACCCGGAAAAATGTTTCTGACGGAAATGGAACCGTGAATTTTTTTTCATTTTAAAAGGATCGGTAGTGTGAAATATCTAAAAACCCTTCATCTGCACTTGTGCTAATTCCACTAATTTGCACGCCATCTAATGAGTTTTTTTCCTTGTTCGGAAACTGATCTATCTCAGAAAATAACGTTTCTTGTATCGCCATTGCCTGCTCATCGATTTTTATTTTCTTGCAGTCTTGAGAGATTGATGAAGATAGACATTTCGGATCTGCCTCGAGTCTGAAGAAGAAAAAACAGTTTTGCAATTAGTTTTGTGTATATGTGAGCACGATAACTCAAAACCAAAAGTAGTTAGATGAATGAAATTTGAAATGTCATCCTCACACAAAAATTGTATTTTTGTGTCAAATATTTTGTTCAAATTCGACAAAAAAATAGATACTTTTTTAAAACACATACAAGATTTTCTTCTTTGTGCTTACGAAATTTTAACACAAAATGAGCCTTATTTACGAAGATTTTTAAACAGAAGTTTCGCCTTTCATAATATTCATTTTAAATTATTTTATTCATTTACCTGCTCCTTACCACTTAATATTATATACAGTTTTATTTACTGTCCTTAAACCTTGTTTCGGCGCAGCTTATCCTTAAAAGGATCTTGCGCCAGGTATAATCACATCATCATCCACACGTCGGTTGCCTGTCCGTCGAGACAGAATGCATGGTTATTCAAAACAATCGCAACGATTCCAAATGGTTTAAGTTTCTTCTACACAACTATAAGAAAGAAAGAAAAAATGAACACAATGCAGAAAGAATCTTGAATTTTTTTTGCGTACTTAATAATTCCCTTATGAGACTTCCCTACATACTAAATATATTTATTTTTGGTTACTTATTTATTTGAACATGTGAAAATATTAAGTAAATTTATTCGTATTTTTCTGTAATTAAAGGAGAGTTCTTAAATGTTTGGTGGAAATCAGCGAAAAGTAGCGCGACAAGCACGAAGGTATCATTAATTTTTTTTTGTCTATGTTTTAAGAGGATTTAATCTTAACGTGGGACTACGTTCCCCCGATTGGGGTCTCAGGAAGGAATTTGATTCACACGCCAAAACGACACAAAAAACGTTGTTTGGGAGATCCCCTATATCTCGGTAACTACATACGTTAAAAACATAACTAATATCTTATTTTAGAGATAAAGGGTAACACAGAAATTGCAGAAAAAATTTGAAAATCGGAATTGTAGTTCAGCAACTATCGAGTCGCAAAGTTGGGCAAAAATACGCATGAATTGGTGATGCGATCCTCTATATCTCGGTAACTACATATGTTGAAAACATAACTAATGTCTTATTTTAGATCGATGAAGAGTTTCATATAGTTAAAGATGTTCCAATTATTGTCATGGGTGACTTTAATGTAGATGTCAAAAGGAATGACAAAGCGTTCGGTTTCATGAAGAAGCATTTAGATTTGAACATGGTGCCAACAAATTATCCTAGTATTCTGGGAAATTCATATAATGATTCAACTTTTACAAGAAACATTAGTCCCGAATTATTAAATTATGCATGTTACTTTTCATATCATCGACCGATTTTACACAGAATTGCAACGTATCCACGCACGATTAAAGAATTCAAAACAAAATAATTCAGATTTTAATATATTTTATTAAGAAATAAAACAATTTTCATTGTAACCTTAGTTTCATTTTATTTCGCCAATTTCCCATACATTAGTATTTCAGAGAAACAAAAGAGAATTGAGAGTAACTTCGAGAAACAAAAGATAATCACGAGTAACAATAAGAAGCAAGAGTATCGCGAGTAACTTCGTGGAACAAAAGAGTATCGCGAGTAACGAAGAGAAACCGAGAAACTTCGAGAAACAAAAGAGTCAAGCGTGTAAAGTAGTCCTACGCCTTTAACTCAATTTTGATATAAATACATATCGTTTCTAATTGCATTGGGTAGATAAATTATTAAGATCGATCATGCACGATGATGATCGATTCAATAATTCCTTAAGAAGGAAATTTTAAAAAAATATTTCAAGACTCTAATAATTCTAAGCATTGATAGGATAGACCCGGAGCTAGTTGGGCCGTTTTTTTCTTCTAAGAATTTTAAAAAAGGAATTTAAAATTTAAATTTTTTTTAACTGACACTATTAGTGTACCTTCAGGAAGAATTCGTCAAAGTAAAATTGGAATATATTAACTATCAGTATATTAATTTAAAATCTCAAACTGACACCAAGTCGCTTGGGCCAACTTGCCCCGAATGCGAGGTAAGTTGGCCCACTACTAGTATAAAGCGGCTATCATAAAACATTCTTCTATATCAATATATTTTGTTAATTTAAGTAACATAATTGTGTTATTATCCACATTATGTGTATTATATACAAATTCGGTGCATGTCTACTAAATAGAAACTGAGATACAGCTTTTATGGTCAGCATCAAATAGTATTGTGTAATTATAATCAAAATTGAGTCCGCATGGTTTTTCATAACAAGTATCTTGCATAATAAATCTGGTGAAATTCCATACCACGTATTCAAAGATATTTCTATAACGCACATTCTGAACATGCGACACTGGGAAATGACCCAACTATCGCCATTTTTGTTCCTCATGTGTGTATGGATTTATTCTGAAAGCAATTCAATAAACAAATAAGCCCTAAAGTAACAGTGAAGAATTATCTTTCTGAATATTATTTGTAAAAATGGAAATTGTAATTTATAAGCAAAGAAAAAAAAGATTAATTATAAGTGAGAAAATTTACTCAGATTACTAAAAGTTAGAAAATTCTAGCTGGTTCTGTAACGAACGCTGCTTTTTAAATGACGCTTATGTGGAGGAAGGAAGACGGAGAACTTGTCTGGAATGCCAGTGTTAAATACCCGGAAAGTTTCTGAAATATCACGACTGGCCCAACTAGCTCCGATCTACCCTAATTATTGTATATCGATCATTTGAAAAATAATCGAAGCATTAAGCAAATTGTTTAACATTGTATAATATCATCCATCAGCGATGCTTACTTTTTCAATAATGTGTTACACAATTTGACGTCAATACGCCATTATTTGCAAATAATAGGGATACTCAGGGTCGGATTAAGCTCTGGGGCCAAAATATTTGATAGAGGCGGTGTTGTTTGTTAAGTGACGATTATATCCCCCATTAACTTATTCTAGATTCCTCCTACGAAGACATTAAGGTTAATAAAATTCATCAAATTTAGGAGGAATAGATGCATATAAGAAGAAGAATGAATATTATAAACTGATTATGTGCTTAAATACACTCACGAGGAAATGTATTCATGAAGAGAAGAGCATGCGACTGCTCCTAAATCACAGTCTGACCTATTTTATTGGAATTTTTCTGTGATTTGCTATGTTTCCGACGTATTTCTTGGAAACGTAAAATTTTTCCTTAATAATTTCAACATCGGAATGGTCTAGTGACAGTTTGTCCGTTACTCATCAGAAGATAGGGAATTCAAGGCTCGATTCGTTCAAAAATATAGATGCTGTGCATTCTTAATTTGGCACGTGTAAAATAAACACATTTTGAAGGAATGCTGATGTTTTAGAAATGGAATTTCATTGCAGTTGCTATCGATTTTAAATCAATGAAAAATAGAGAAAAATGAAAAAATAATCCTAAAGTAACATTTCAGCATTTTCGATCCTGTGCAGAATTATACATGAGTTAATCCCTTTCCCCACTTGGAACGACTCTTCAAACTTGAATAGAAAACAAATTTTAAAACAAATTATATAGTTTTTACGTTAACACACATGAATTCAGTTCATAATGGACTGATAAGCTTTCTTCCTAACTCAACTCCATTCTCATTGATTATTTGGTACTTTTTCCAAGACTAGAGAAGATATTTTAAAGATATTCTGGTATAAGAAATATACAAAGAGAAAATATAATCATCGTCAAAAATTTGTTTTCAAGATTTTGAGAAATATTCACGTGTTAGACTTTTCTAAGTTAGAAAATCACGTTTTTTGAACCATGTCAGTCTGTCTGCTTTTCTGTCCTCTTGTTCGTTCATGTTACCTGGATCATTTGTTTCGAAAGTAATGAGAAAACGGATCTTCTTGCTAAGCAAGCAAAAAAAAATGCAAATTCATATACATCTATTGAAATACCAAAATGCTATGTTAAAGGAAAACTTCGAAACCTTATCCTTTTTAGCATAAGATGCTTTGCAATATTGCTACGATATCTTCAGTATAGTGCGCAACATTCAGAATATTGGACAACATCGTGGAGATATCGGACAATATCTTGTAATAACAGAACAGAACGCCGTCTCTTACCCTCGTACCCATGACCAGACCGGTCACTGAACGGTTTGATGGGCAAGATACGGGAATTTTATTTAAGAAAAAAAAGAAAAACAAAACAAACAAAAAGAGAGAAATATTTACACTATATACAGCACAGGCATTTTCACTTTTACACTATTAGTTCGTAATAGTCTTCTTTTCTTTAGACGTTGGTTTACCTTTCTTTTTTGAAAGGAATGTTACAGTATGACAACATGATTGGGTCAATGCAGGTACAAGTAGTATCATAATATAACATTTGTTTTAAAAAGTAACGTTGCATCCATTTTCTTGAATAAAGGGGATAATTATATTTTTATGGACTATAGCCCATTTGGCAAGTGTTTCCATAAGTTTCATCTGGCACCTTCGTCAAATTGCAGCTGTGGTAAATATGGTTCTATGCATTGTGCAATGAACTATATTTTGACAACATCATGGTACGTGAAAGTTCCATTTAATTGCCTCGAAAGTCTATGGTTTCAAAGAACAGCTGCCAGTTTTAATTCTAGATTTAAAATCTTGAAGATTTTAAAATATTTACGTGGTTTATTTTCATCAGATTAAGTAAGGATTTCAGGATTTCGCCATCAGAACATAAGAATAAATTAGAGACATCTATGAATTGACACATATTGAGAATTTAAGGAAATTATAAAATATTTATGCCATCTATAGTGAAAAAAGAGGATATAATGAACTACATTGAACTGATTTCCAGGAATATAAGCGAATGGTGAATAATTATGAATGATAGCTACGCAATGTCTTTTTGTTAACTGATATAAATATTTTAAATGCAGAACTCGCATTCACATCTGAATTGATAGATCTATTCACATAAGAAACATTTCATGTGAAGTGAAATGACAAATATTACTGCGTATGCCATCTAACTGCACATTGTTTTACGCTTTTCTGTGATGCAACACATAAATAAATGAGCGTGTTTTTGTTAACATGAAAATATGTAAAATGCGACATTCATGATGCAAAATTGTTCAAAACGTCCTACAGGACAGACCTTGGACCTAGAGGTACCAAATTTGGCAGGCATACACTTCTTGGATAATAAGTACTCGCTAAGAAAGGATTTTTCAAAATTTTAATTAGATTTTTAATTAAAAATCAATCGAAATGTTAATGTTTTTCCTCGATAATTTTAAAGCATATTATTTCACAAAAACTATTTTTACACCACTTGAAATTAAAAAAAAAGATTTTCAGTGATATCAATTTTATTTCTGCACAATTTTTTTCTTCAATTTTGATAATTTTTTAAAAATAGTTTAACTTTATTTTATAGCATTTTCATTGTTTTAGCTACCCCGTTTACACACACGAGCGTTGCGACTATATTAAATACATTTTTTATGAGCATCTTATCATTGCAATGCAATTAAAAGTAATTTTTTAAATCTTTTTTATATAATTCTCTTATGTGGCGACAAAAAGGGTCGAATTTCTTAATCGCCGTTTGGCAACAGCTACCAAATTTGTTTTGCTTACATTGGCGAAAAGTCTGAGAAATTATTTTTTTTATTATTATTTTGAGTTAAATAGTTTGAACAAAATAAGTTTAAGTCTTACATTTCCGATTAGGCAAATGAATGGATGTCTCTTTAATAGTCCTTTTTAGTAAAAAGATTAAGGAATGGGCTATTTCATCTTTCTCACATTTTCTGATTAAAAACGTAAGTGACTACTCAGAGAAAAATCATGTACCTTTCTTGACTGAATTGTAACTGGAGTGAGTCTGTATGCATGTGGGGAAGCTTTATGAGGAACATAACATGAGTAAACTTCGGATCTTATCAATTTTAAAAAGCTAACAATACATACTAATTGTGGTTTCAATTTTGAATAGTTAATATGAGCATGTCTCAAGCCACTTTTCTCTCTAAATGGTCCTTTTTTAGGTAAAGGTTTGTAAAATGGGTTATATCATCCATTGACAACTTAAATTTTCTGAGGTTCAACACATAAAAAACTGCCCAGAGAGAAAAGCTATATCTTTCTTGGCTAAATAATAGAGTAGAGTTTTAAACACCTTAGAATTATGTATATATATTAGCATTCAGATTTCTTTCTAACATTTACATATATATCTCTGTGTTGCCAGAAGATTTTAATTTTAGAAATTGATGAAAAATCAATTTTAGGAGTTTTGGGAGGATCATGCAATTTCAGATAATTTAAATTTACTTTCAGTAATTAATGTATTTATAATTTCCTATTACTAGCAGAAATTGCGTAACTGTATAGCGAGTGAACGAAGCGAGCTGCGTTGACGTAGTGATCCCAAAAGAATCACAAAGTTATTCTTAGAGGTTGGGGTGCGGAGAGAGTAGGGGTGTAACCCCCTAGTAATATAAAGATAGACGAATTAAACCTAAAACATCATCGTGCTACGATGATTCGGACTAAAGGTTCGAATCTCCTTATAAAGTAATATAAAGATAGACGAATCAAACCTAAAACATCATCGTGCTACGATGATTCGGACTAAAGGTTCGAATCTACTTATAAATTTATGTGGGTAAGAATTGACTCCATTTTTCGGTTAGCGATTTAGTTAGCAGCAGAAATAAATTCAGTATCAACGCGTTGAAAATGACAAAGCAACAAAGAATCAGGGAAAGTTCCGTTATTTATTCACAAAAATGAGGAATTTCTCAGAAAAAAGTGAATTTTCAGACAGTCAGTGGCGTAGCTGAAGGAGGGTGGTCTGCCCCTGGCGGCAAAATTAGACATGCAGACAAAGTTTTATAGTTAAAAAGGTAATTGTAAATGTAATTTTTTGATTACAAATAAAACAATTTTTACTCTAAAATAATTTAGTTTCTGATAAAAACTATAAATTTTTTCTACTACTTTTAGAGTCAATGATATTTACTTCTTGGTCGCAATTTATAAGAAACTTTGTTTCAAAACAGAAGTTAATTTGTATTGAGTGTAAATTGAAATCTCATAAAATCTAAATATAGGGGAAGGTTGCCGAATATTGATTACTTAAACAGTTTTTAATGTACAGTGATAGAGAAGTAATTTTAATATAAAACAAGCAGTTGAATTTTTTAGTGGTTTGTCTTCAGAACGATGTAGTTTTAACTTTTTACGAAATGCACTTTAAGGTACGAAAAAATGGCTTTAAAAATTGCATCATCTGTCCAGTTAAAGAAACTGGTCTCCTAAATTGGACCACCAATTTCTTCAAATAAAACTAAAGGAAAAATATTTTTTGATTCTCAAATTCACACCAGGGCGCAAGTATGACATTTTACGCACTGTATTACTTCTTCCATTGTTTCCTAACAAATGATATCTTTAGTTTTTGTTCTTTTTTATCCATCTTATGGTTTTAGTGTCCTTTTATTGGTTTTTGTCTACTTTGTTTTTTTTCTCTTTCAATTTATGAGGACTTCTAGTGGTGATAGTAGATTCTGAGCTATTCCTGTAGTTCAAGATAATATTACCCACGATTTAAACGGTCCAATTTAGGTAACTTTGCGATCAAATCTAGACAAAAACAAAAAAATTCTCTAACCTTATATTTAAACTATTTCAATAAACTTATTATAGTAAATTGCCGTCTAATAAATTTCCTATCTGAGGATCTCTTAAAGTTCAAATTTTTACCTTTTCAATGATGCTAATTTTATGTCTGTGACATTTGTTCGTCAATTTTTATTAATTTTTCAAAATTTATTAAATTGTTAATTACCCTCAGACGATTTCGAAATAACTCAAATTTATAACAACTCCGTTGTTAGGCAACGGTTAGACTTTGAACTAATATACCTTTATTTCTAAAATTTTTGCATATTTTTTATAAATATATTTTATATAAAACGAGATATATATTAAAAACAACGATACAAATATAATATTAAAAAAAAACTTGAGAATGATAGAATACATATTCAAATTTGCAGATGAAAGGCCTATGACGATGCTTTCGTAATTGCTGGTAAACACAGTGGTGTTTAGAAACGTGTAAAAGACATCAATCAAAAAACAGAATTTTTCAAGTTTGCAAATCATTATTTAAGCAGGTCATTCACCGCTCTTCCAAAATGGAATTTTTGGAACACGGGAAGGGAAAAAAAACCATCGTCAAGGTCGAAAACCTGCCAAATTTGGAGCAAATGATTCGAAATGGTGCAATTCAAAAGAACTTAAAATCCAAAACTCAATCCGCCGATTCCAATTTGAGACCTCGATGCGAGGGTAGCGGCAAAACAAAGGATCTACCTACATTGGTACCTCGCGTCGAGATTAGAAATGAAACTCGAAATCATCCGCGTGGGGGAAAAGCCAGGAATTCTGCGACTTTGAACCTTATCTCAAAACAAACTTTGGAACATCCTTGATTGCTTTGCTTAAACAAAGGCAACAGAAAGCAACTGCATTCACTTATAGAAATGGACATGAATTATAGAAATGGATTCATCATGGACAGAAGGGATTTTTCAAGTAATGTATTATTCAAACAGGTTCAAGTAATGTATTATTCAAACGGGTTCAAGTAATGCATTAAACTCACAGGTCCTCTTTTCCAAATTATCATAAAACCTTGAGGATGAGGAAGACAGAACTCGGGCGCTTGCGAACCTATTCATGAATGTTTTGGTTACAAATTTTATTGCTGCAATAGGAAGGTATGGTATTTTATAACAATAAATCTTTTAGAAATAAGTTTCGAATAGAAGCCACCAACTTCAACAGATATAAATGCTTGGTATGGGAAATACAGAACTAAAGTATTTGTGAAGTGACAAATTCATCCATGAATATTTGTCCTACATTTTTTCCCTAGTGACTTCCACGTGACGAAAACAGAACAAATACATTAGCCAAATTTAAATTATTAGTTTCCAGAGAATCCAAATTTGATTTGCAATAACAATAAGGCTTTCAGAAGTTGGTTTAGAATATACGCGGCCATCTTCAAGAATTATGAAAAAAAGAGTACTATGAGAAAGAGAGAATTTACAAACTCAAAGAAGAGACTTAGAAAGTCGTTAGTGAATATTTGGCTGTAATATGCATTATCCATAATTCGATAACATGGTTCCAAATAATTCTAGATTTGGTGCATCTTAAAAATAAATCGTTCAGATATCGGTTTCGAATAGACACGACTGACTTTAAGAACAAAAAAAGGCAGAACTCAACCACTTACAAATGCATTTATGAATGTCTGGTTGCAAATTTAATTGGCTGCAATAGGAAATGCGATTTCCACGTGAGAAAACGCAATTAATGCATCATCCAAAATTAAATCAAAAGATTCCAAATAATCCATATTTGGTGCTTTATAACAAACAATAC
>BGPR01003343.1:121471-140649 GCA_013235015.1 Araneus ventricosus | reverse complement strand
AAATAAAATTTAGCATGTAGTCTTATCAACTAGATTGTAAATCTGTATCAAATTTTTGACTAAGTGCGTCAATGGAAAGATTATCTGTCTACTCTTCTAGTATTATTCATCTATCTTGTAGCTAAAAAAATTCTACAAACTAGATAAATGATATTCGACGTGTGATCTTCACGTCATAACTGTAAGCAGTAATAAAATTTTGAATAAAATCTGTTCATGTGAAAAGCTACCTTTGTTAAATGCATGCACAATTTTCTTCACGAAACTAATGACAACACTGAGGAAAAATACTAGTAAGTCGAGGGGAAGATCACTTCCGATTTTTACAACATCTTATTCGAAAAATCTTAGAGTGAATTACCAGTAATCATAGGCGAAGAAATTTTTGAGAATTTCATCAAAAATTTCAGCTTTTATTTAGCATTGATTCCTATTGATTTTTACAGATTTGTTCTTTTTATCCAAAAAAAACTGTTGAACAAATAAAATATGCAATTAAGATATATTTTATTTACGTGCAGAAAGATTTTTCTTTACCAATCAACGAATTAATCTTTCTCAAAACACAAATCGTAGAGATAATTTTGACCGGTCCTAATTTATCAGCAGTAAAATATTATAAATGTATTTCTCTGTAAATAGTTTACGCATACATTAAAATTTCATTCTTTTACATAATATGTCGTAGAATACGATATTTAAAGCTTGTAACCCCTTTAGCTCCTGTAAGTCTCGCCTCTATAAACAAAGCAATCTTTCTCCAAAATCGAAATAAAACTATATCTCGCTTAAACGCATTATCTTTATTTTATCTTTCTCGTGAACATCTTAACAAGTTTATTAAGCAATTTTTCTGAGAAAAGTTCTTTCTGTCCTGCATTTTTGACTTCAGCAGATGTTCTTTCTGAATAATATGAGATAATCACTCGCAGCAAAAAAGGGACGGATTCCGTTCTGCCAAATAAAACGTAACAGATAACCCTTCTTTTGTCTTCCTATCTAACTGGAATATTTGGAGAAGCTCCAATAAGGTTAAAGCGACCCGTAAAGAAAGAATAAAAAACTGGAAAAGGGGAGAGGATAAATTGAAGACCTGGAAAGGATAGTTTTATGTAGAGAAAAAAATTCTTCCAATTAGCGGCAAAGTAAGTTGCTTCGTCACAGTTTATTTATAAAATCCCATTTAGTTTCCAGATAGCGTTTTTTGTCTTTAATCCACGAATACCTAACGTTTATGGGTTTGGTTGCACTAAGTGCAATTTATGCTCAAATTTTGGATTGAGCTCAACTGGCATTGGATTAGTTCCGGTTTCCTGATACTGCGCACTAAAATTCCGGATTTTTTTTCCTGGGTGGAATTTATCGATACTCTGACCTTTAAAATTTTCTCTTTCAAGAAAAATGACTCCTTTTTTTATTACAAAGTATCGTTCTTTCGGATGAAAGGATACCTAACTTTTTTACGCTAAATGGAATTCCCGATTAAATTTAAATGCGTAGGTTGGATGCATCGAGATATGAAAAGCGGTAAAGTTGGTTATATTTTTCTGCCGTAAAATTGTTATTCACGAATAAAATTGCAATCTCTTCTGTCTTCTGACATTTCAAAAATCGTGATGTCAAATCTACCGTTGCGATAAATAATATATTTTTGTTCATGTGATTTAACTAAAATTCTGAAATAAATTACTAATCGTATTTATTATTTATGAAATTTTTCATATTACATGATTTTGATTCTTAAATCATATGCAAATCTTCAATTTATTTCAGAAGTGTACTGGGCACCGTGGTGACCTAGTGGTAATTTATCGGCTTCAGGGCCGGAGGCTCCAGGTTCTAAACCCGATTCCACTGAAGATCCTCTGCGTATGGGGGCCTGTTGCACGTTAAATCATGAGCAGGGAGCCAAACGTCCTCCTACTGGTGTGGTGCGTAAGTTTGGAGAGAGGGTGCGAGCTCAGGTGACGTCCTCGTAATCTGAACATGGTTCAAAATTAAACGGTCTGCCCCAAAATAGCCCTCGTATTGCTTCAAAACGGAACGTTAGTTAATATAACTAAACTAAACTAAGCTCAGGAATGTACAGTAACAAGGCTCCATGGCTTCATGATTGGAGGACCAAAGGGTTTGAAGAAAGATTTCGCAGAATATCTGCCGTATACTATATTGGGTTGATACACGTTTAGTCTGCCATCATGGGTGAAACTTCTTCCCGAGGGTGTGGTGGGCAGTTTGGAGAGCCATGCACTGGCCTAGATGTTTTCACTTTCTCTTAACCGTGGATGAAAATTACAAGGCATATCCTTTACATAGTCCTAATGTAGCTTTATATAGGAACTCTTTAACAGACTAAATAAAATCAGACAGCGCTTCAACTATCTGCAACTAAAACTGACTACATTTGGTGATTCTGCACAATCTGTGTGATAGTGAATGTTAATCCTGCACTCTGTGGCATGCTTCCCATATAGCAATTTTAGTTTGCAGCAAGCTTGCCACAAATTTGTCATGACAAGAGTGCAAGTTTGCGACAAATTTGTCGTGACAAGAGTGCAAACTTGCAGTAAGCAAGTTAACGAAAGCTCCGAAGTCACCATGAAACGAAATTGCAGCAAGTTTGTCGTGTCAAACTCATTGCAAATTATAGCAAAAACAGAACACGAATGCAACCCGGGATAGAACTCGCGACCTCCCGGTTCCGAAGCGGAGACTCTAACCATTGAGCCAGTTGAACTCTGAGAGTAGAAGATAGATTTCGCTAATACATCGTTCGATTCGATTCGTATACGATTTATTTTTAACTATTTTCTGGATTTCATTAATTTTTCGAGTTGAGAATATGATTTGAAGTCAAAGAGAGAGAGAGCGATTTTCGCTAATAACTACGTTTTGCTAGTAGAATAAATTATGAAATTAGAGTTCAAAAGTAATTACTTTAAAATGGGACAAAATGTCTAGTCATTATTGTTCAACAAACACTGACTGTTTTTTAAATTTAATTTTGTTTATAAACGTTAATATTTCAACATTAAGAAAAAGGCGATATAGTTTTCTTTAAAGTGAGAGTGATATATTTAGTAAAAAGATGGAAAATGTTTAAAAAAATTTTTTTATAAAAAAGTTATTTTTTTCACAAATTATCATTGATTTATTGAATTAATAAAAAAAGAATTACGGTCTAGGAGATGCTATTAAAAATCGGATGTTTTTTAAAACAGAGACAAAGATAATTATCTCTTTATTGTGCTATCTTTGCAGGAAGCTTGTTTTGCAAAATTGCAGCAAGTTTGATTTGCAAGCGAGGGTGGCGCCAGTTGTCACATCGAACTTGCTACAAGTTCGATTCAAGTTTGACGCGTCAAATTTTGCCATGACAAGTCAAAATCAAACTTGCTGCAAACTTACGTGCTATCTGGGTTTGATTGTGCAATCCCAAACCCTATCGAGTACAAAGCGAAAATAATCACCATACTACCTAATTTTATATCAATATCCTTTTCCTAAAATGCCATTAATAACATTTCAAGCAACCTGTAGGTTAGCGCAGTGAAAATTCCAGATTTGTCGAAAATAATTATTTTACAGCAAAACGCACTTACAAGAATCATTACATACAGCAAAAGAGTAAGCAGACAGAAGATAGGATCTTGAATCTGTATTTAAGATTGCGCAACAATAGCCAATAACAGCTTACAGACCATACTACTTCAGTACAGGCATGAGGATTGAATTATAACACAATCTTTCAGGAATTGCTAACTAATAAAAAAAAAACATAAAAATGCTTTAAACAGTCTTCTAGCATTCACAAAATTAGTAGCGGTTATACAATAAAGAGTGATTCCCTATCACCATAAATATTTCATAAAATTTTTTAAAAAATTATTGTAATTTATTTGGTATTTATGCTATCGACGCATTATATCATCGCATTATAGTCATTCTTCCAGTAGTGTAACGTTTAGTCTGATAATCTTAGTAACTAATATCAAGCCGAAGTGGATATATTAATTTTTTTAATCTGATTACTTAAATAAGCTGCTTTATTTATTCAAAATCCTAAAATAAACAAGTATTTTAATATACTGTGTTTAATTGCATAATTGTAATATTTGAATTCATTAAAATATTAATGCATTTTAATAAAAATATTCATTTAATTATAAGCAATTTCTTTTGTAACTGCGTAATAATTCATTTTAGCGTTTTTCAATCTATGAATAATAGATTTGTATGGAAAAAATCTTCAAAATTTTTTGATATTATGGAGCGTTTAAGTATATATAGGCATGAATTGTTATTCTTTATTATTTTTATGATATAATGTTATAATTTAACTCAATGAATAAAATATAAACTTCTAGTGCCTTATTATGGCGATATTTATTCATTTGCTTTGAAATAAATTTAAAAGACTTATATTTTTAAAATAGGTTCTCATGAAACAAAATATATTAATTTTCTATTGTATTTTTAACCGACTTTATAAACAAACAGACTCTTTAAGTATCTTAAACTTTTTGTGCTTATAAAAATATTTTTCAGACAATAAAAATAACATTATTAATGATATTGAAAGATTTAATAAAAACTAAATCCTCAACTATCAAAAGTGATCAGATACTTGTAAGCTTTACCTTTTATAAATATTTCCATATAAACTTAAGATAAAAACAAAAGATAGCCATTTCAACTTTTATAAAATCAATATTCCATTAAATCCTCTTTCGTTTCTGGAGAATTTCACACGATTTCCAGAAACTGAACAATTTCCGTGAAATCGGTCTTAAACTAAATATTCTTCAATTGAAAACAATTTGCTATAAATAGAAACGCTAGCTATTATGACTTTTGCAGAAACGGTATATTTTAAAATCCTCTTTTGCAGCATTAAATCTTTCCACTGTCATCAAAAATCTAAATTCAGGGCGGGGGGAATGGTCAAGTCAAGCATTAATAAATGAAGCAGAAACTATTCGGTTTCTAAATTTTAAGCAATAAAGCAGCTTTTAGCAAGCATGAAAAAGACAATGGTTGATTTCAACGAAATATTTAAACCGAAACAGATAGTCATCTAGCAAAGATGAATATTTAAAATTTAAAATTGTCTCAAAATCTAAATAAACACAGATCTATTTAAGTCAACGGGGATGTAACAATGTTTATAACGTGCATGTGCCCAGCCCGTGACCTTAATGGTTAACTCATTAACCCGTAAACGCCCAGTGTTGCTTTTAAACAACATATCCAATTTTGTCTTCTAAAATATTGAGAATAATACTGAAGCTCTAAGGCCTATTGTTGCCAATAGGATGCGTATTGAAAAATTTCTTAAATCAAATTACAACATATAAATGGCAGCCCGAGTGATGAGAAAAAATAAATTATTGTTTTTCATTTGAGGCTGCATCTTTTTTGCTTTGCTTGTACGCTCGAGAATGCCATATTTTATTCCGTAACGTTGAAGGAAATTCCTTATCTGTATTATTAATTATTAAAATTCATTTTTGTTTAATATTATAGAATTTTATCAAGGAAGTTTTTTCTGAAATAAAGCTAAGTGTTGTCAGTTGGTAACAAACTGTTTTTTAGCCATAAACCATGAAGCAAAACAATAAGTTTTAAAGTAGTTTTCCGATGTTTTATTCAAGAATTGAAAGTCAAAAAATATTTTTAAATCAATTTTAAAAAAAAACGGGCTTTTAAAAGTTAATGCTCATTTTCATTAACTCGTTAATGCCCATATTAGGAACGCTTCTAAAAAAATGAAAAATAAACACGCGGGACTTATTTTTTTCCAACATAAATTTTAAGAAAAAGTATTTTTAAGTATTAGTTTCCTTTATATTTACTCGATGGCAGTGCATATCAAGCATTCGGTTAATAAAGTAGCCTTTTTACTTCCAAGTCAAGCTCCGAAGTAATTTTTTGCAATATGAAGAAAAAAAAGGGAAAGTTAGTTCAATTATTTACCAATTAATTTATCAGCATTTAAAGAATATATCTGTAAACACAAGGGTTAGAATATAGAGCTTAAAACAATCAACTAGAAAAAGTAGAATAAACAAATTTAAAAATAAATTTAACTTAAACTTTAAAAAGAAACAACAAAATTTAAACAATAAAATTTAGACAATTTAAGTAGCGCGGAATTGCGGCAGCATAGAAAAACCAAAAAAATCAAAATTATTCATAGAAAGCAAAAAACTAAGAAAAATATTCTTAGAGAATCGAATTAAACAAGCAAGGAATCCATTCTAGTCCGCTTTATCAAGGGCTAAAGACTATATTCGAAATGGATTCAAAATAATTGGGAAGATTTTCTGTAAGAATATTGCATTACGCCAAATATAGCTTCTCTTAGCCCGAAATTTTCCAACAGAAGACAAAGGAGATCAGTACCATCTAATAAGCATCATTTTAAAAGAAAAAGGACCATGGTGAGAATATGTTGCTTTTTGGAATTTTAACACAATTTTAGATTTTTATAGGTTTTTTTTGCATTGATAGGACTTGGCTTAAATAGGGATTCTAGGCTAAGGAGATAATTAAAAGATAATTCTTTCTGGCAGGATTTGTTTTAGTAATTTTCCATGGTATACAAAATATCATTGAAAAAACGCGATGTGACTTGGCTGTACATATGACATGGCTGATGATCATGAATTGGAAGAAGAGAAATTTTATTTCCATGCTTCTGGCTGTGCTCTTAACCAACATCATTCGAAAACTGGTAGACCGATGTACCCTTTAGCAACAATTGCTGGCTGTGGTCGAGCAGACTGCTGGAGGCTTTTCTTGTGGAAATACAAATGCGGGCCAGTATCCCCTAAACTTCCTCTAGGAAGGTAAATTTTCCCTTATATTGGAACTAAGCCAGACTTCTAGCTCAGGTGAATCTTGATTCTTTCAATACTGAAGAGCTCTAAACGTCCTTCGAACCAAAGAACGACGGGCGCCCAAAGTGCCTAAACAACTTTTCGAAATATTTACCCCTTTTTGTGAAGTGTGATTGACTGAATATCCGAAGTGCGAGATTTGTTTGTTACAGTAGATCACCAAGTTGTGTTGGTGGACATAACTATTTTCTTAGAACTCTCATTTCAGACGAACCAATTTCCTTGTAATAAATCCCCTCTAATAGCCTTCAGCTATGCAGAGTACTCTTTTGCATGTCAACCCGTTAAGAATACCAGCTATTGCGTTATTTGAAGGGGAAGAGAATATGCCTTATTTTTGAAAGAGGAACTGGGACATTTCAGAATCCCTGAATTCTACAGGCGTTAGGAATCAGAGGGTTAAATTGTTCCGAAATGTGTTTGACCAATAGAAAATAATTCCTCAAGAACATGAGCATTTGAGACTTGAAGTCTTGGCAAGATACTCTAGACGAAGGTGAATTAGAACCACTAGAATTAAATTTAATAACATTTAGATTAATGAACTAGCAAACTGCTTCGCATTATCCACACCTATGACAATGAGTATTTCGAACATCATAATATTTTTTATTTGTGTACGCACCATAATTTATGAAGAATTTTCAATTTTAAAGCAAGACATAGGCTCATGGGAAAAACTTCTGTCCTTTTCTCGTACGCACAGTGGCGAAATATATGAAAAAGTTGGTCAAAATTTATAAATATTGAAATTATATAATTATTTGCATTAAAATCTTTAAGATATGTTCGGTAGACGTAAATATTAAGAAATTCTGAACTAATGAAAAGATTCAAGGGTTATTAAACAGTCTTACACTATATTCTGTCGAAAAATGAATGAAATAGCAGTAGTTGACTTACGCGTGCGTGCAGTATTGCCTTCATTACTATTGCCATATTCATGGTTCAGCTTATCAATTTCGAAAAAAATTTTATACACGTCCACCCACCCCCCACGTTTGCCATTTGGATAACGTAAGCCTATATGGAAAATATAATAAGCACTAGAAGTAACTAACCCGGAAGAGTTGCGTGGGAAGTCCCAACTGTAGCCAGTTTTTAATGACTGATTTCTTTAAATACAATTTTAAACTATTCAACTATTTCCTTGTGGTTCGACACGAATTACGTCTTTGGTTCGTTGAGTGTTCGTAATAGCATTTGATGCTTTGAATCTATCATTGTTAGTACGAATTTATGACTAATTAAAAATTTTGACATCAGTTTTTATGTCTGTCAGATTCAAATCAGTTATCCAGTTTGCCACTTACACAGCTTCTTGTTTTTGAATTTGTGTTGTTTCCTGAACGAAATGGAGTTGTGCTCATCTGAAATATCGGTATACATGAAGCCGTTTCCCATCTCGATTCCGCAAAAATTAACTTGCTGGAACAAGAGATGTGACAAAAATGATAGCATCTGTAGCTGTTAGATCTTCAAAAAGTTGCTTATATTCAAAGCTTTTTGAGGATTTCTTAAAAACTCCGATTTGCCGATTAAAATATACTTTTAATATCATCCTGGAAGGATAAAAAAATTCTTTTTCTAGCAATTTAGTCATTCGCTTTAAAGTTTAATTATACAAGTTTTGTAAATCCACCTGTGTTGAAGCTTCAGTTACAGAAATATTATCCGCACAATACATCTTTTTATCTTTCATAATAAAAGACTTCAAAATTAGAGTACAAAGCGAAACTTTTGAAGGGGCTAGAGGATACCTCAAAAATGCCCTACTTCATCATTGACTCAGATCAGCAAGTTGCAAATGATACTCCAGGCAAAAGGTCCATCAATAAACATTTATTTCATATTTTAACAAGGCATATTGTGCAAAATGAACTCGTCAGTTAGAACATTAAAACATTTAAACAAAAAGAATCTGCAGAACGATGCATCTCGTATCAATAGTTACCATGTACACAAGAATACTTGGCGAGAACAGGAACACGTTCAGTGAGGAACAAAGGGACTACAGGCTCACCTGGATTCCGTGTAGCTGATGATTGACAAGCAGCATCTAATTGCAGATGAGGGAAATCTAAACCAGTCGGGAACGCTCATACTCTGCTTAGGCGAGATGGCCAACACCGTCTGTTGTAGATCCAACGTAGTTGTCTGTTGTAGACGTACTGCTGTAGATCCAACCACAGAGGCTCATACTTCAATAAGGTGAGTTGGCTTCTATCTTGTTGCTGACCTCTCTCTCTCTCTGTGACGGAATTGAAAAATGTATTCTTATAAATACCTTGACCAATAGTGCGCGCGCATTATTACCTTCGCGCCATCTTAGCATCTTGCATGGAAAAACTCTACCTGCCGCCTCATGGCAAGGTGCGAGATGAAAATGCAAATGTCAAGGAAAATGGTTCGAGAGGCCGCCACACTTTCTTCAAGAGCCTTTTTTCATATATTTTATTGATTTTTTTTAAAATTTGCAATGAATCAGTAGAGGCAAGGCCTTGTTTTCCGATATTGTATGTATTTTTTGCACTCAAATTGCAAGATTATTGACATTTCAGTGTGTCCTGTTGTTCTCCATTTCTTTTGAGCAACGTTCTAGACTCTGTCTGCATCTATTTCCTCTCGCCTGCTCTCTTTATGTTCTTCAGCCTTCCTTCTTATAATTCCTTTACTGTTGTTTTTAAAGTCTTTTAATGGCATATTTTAAGGACGCATGTTTAAAAGATTTTAATGATAAACAATTTTCCGGTTTAATTGGTGATCAGAAATTAGGTTCGATAGTTTTGTTTTTTTCGGAATCTAGTAGTTCGCTATCAGCGTATAAAACCGCTTAAAATTTAAGCAGAAGATGTTTGTTCTGGACACTTTTGCTCATAGGAGAATTATTTTCATAAAAAATATCAGTTCTCGTCAAATAATAGATCATGATGCAATCGAAATGTTCCCTAAATGAACATACATAAAAAACTTGTACAGCTAGTAATGCAATAAAACAACAAAAATAATTAAAGAAGCAAAAAGTAGCAAGAAAATTTGTTTAAAATATAGAGCTATTATTATAAGCTTAATCAAAATTATTTATAATGCCAGAATTCCTTGGAGCAATCCAACGCTTTTTCCTTCAATGATTCTATTAGAGCACATAAAATATTCTTTTACATTTAAAAGACGAGTTTTTATTTTTAAAAAACTGTTTGTTTCATATTAATAGGGGATGAAAAGTTCGCACGTGCCTTATTGAAAAGGTTCCGTATCGAAAACTAGCCACTAGATTAAATCGAACAAAAATATAACAAAGAAACTTTGATACGATCGAGAATCACTCAGAGCTTTGGAAAAGAATTCAAAAGCTTATCGAAATGACATGGCGATTTGCATGTCATTAACATGTCGAAAAGTACACAAAATATTGCAAAATATATTAGACTATCAATATAATTAAGTTTTACTGCTTTACAAATAAGTTTTTAAGTAGTTAATTATTTTTTGGCTAGCTTTTTTGTATATTTCACCACTGTGGTACATCCAAATTTTGAGACCCTTACCTCTAAAGATCAAATTATCAACATTTTATGGAAAATTTCAAGCGTGACATCTTATTTGATGATACGTAACACGTTTAAAGTTCATATAACAAAGCTATGAAACATATTTTCCAAGATGCTTTTGAAACAAGACAAGTATATTTTATGAGCATCTCAGAAATAAAGTCATTTCTCATCATTCTAAGCTTAACTTATGGTCTTTTCTTAAAAGCTTTTAGAAACTTAAAGAACATGGGAACATAACTGTTTCAAATGATCTGAAGAACAAAATATCATTTATTTAATTTATTTCTGGGCGGTATATCTCTATAACTGAAGCATAAACATTTTTAGCAGAGCTAGATAATGATCGGTAGTGTAAAGCAGCATGCGTAGGCATCATTTTGCAAAGTTTGAGGGAAATAAATGATCATAATATAGCACAATGATTACTTAGCATTGAGTTAATCGCAATGTGATCGGATTGGAATTATTCTAAAATTGTCTTTTTAGGATAAAACAATAAAAATTGGGAACTTGGAAATAAAATATTCAACGGGATCAAGTGTATATGTTAACGAAATAAAGTGGAATTTTATCCAGAGAGCTTGAAGTAAATTTCTGCCGTTTTGAAAACGTTAAAAGTGAAATAAATATAAAAGTTCTGAGCTTCTTAAAGTAGCTTTTGCTACTCACATATTCTTAGGAAATATTTTCAAACACGGAATGTTCGAGGGTATTATTATCTGGAGTCAAGTGAAATCAAAGTTACTTTTCGACATAGTCGTAGTGAATATTGAGATATTTGTCATACTGGCGGGCGAGTATTCCAATGGTCTCTTCGTAGAAGGTTGCCGGCTGCGTGCTGAGTTAGATCTCCGTGGAGCCTTGAAGCTCTTTGTTAGTGCAGAGGTGATGCCCTCCCAAACCAGTCTTCAGCTCTCGAAAAAGGTGAAAGTGCTGAACACGATCTTCACAAACGACGGACATACTTGCATTCTTGTCCACTTTCATCATGAACATCAATTCGGCCATCTTTAAATTTTCTACACCAATTTGGCAAAACACTGTTGCTCATAAAGTTTGATCCGTAAATGAGGCTCATTCGAGAACGAATTTCTGCTGCGCTATTCTTCCTTGCCTGTAGGAAAACGAATGACTCTGCGCAACTAGCACTTGGCGGGAGAGTCAATCATGCCGGCCATGTTAAGAGTCATCCATCTCAGCTCCAACTGTTGTGTTGAACTCGAAAGTGACAGACGTTTTGGTGGGAAATTTTCTCAGTAGCGCAGTGCTCAGATTTGCCTATTATGGTTCCGCTGATCACAAAGATGTGTAATTTCAGGTTAAAAAAACACCCCATCGTATCAGCAAATAATGCCAAACTTTCCATTTGGCGTTTCCCACCGGAGGGCAGCATGAGTACATGGATAAGTAAGCTGTTTTTGCTTCCCTAGTGAGTAAAATAATGTTGTAAAGTTGAGTTACCTCCACTCCTATGAGAGACAGTACCTCCTGCGGGATGGGTTGGGCTGTGGCCGGTGATGGCTGTTAGGATTTCACCCTCAGTTTCAGATAAACGTCGCGACGACTATCGACTATCGTTCAGCTTTCCTTGGATGCTCCGCCAGAGCGAGACTAACTCTTTTCTGATTCCCACTTAACATGTGTCATGGGTTTGGCTATGCATTATTCTAGGCCAAGAGCGATTAAAACCACCATGCCGGCATTTATATCGCATCTATGTGTGCTTGACTTCTATTGACGGATGTTTATATTAGGATTTCCGAACGTGGGACCCACTCCCCACGGGGGGGGGGTAATGTAATTGCTAATGGGGAAGTTCCAAAATGTGCTCGTCCAGAACTAAAAAGCAACGATTTGCTGCTAAAGAAAAGAAATCATCTGGATATAACACATAGGAGAGTCATGAGACTGAAGCTAACTAAATCGGAACCTAAAAGAAAATCTCTTTGCATCAAGCGCAAGGATTTCACTAAATTCAAATAATAAATAATTTATAATAATTAAAATAATGTAGAAAAGCCCTTTCATTAAAATTATTTCGTACTTAAATTCCTGTTCTCCATTTATATATTTTGAAAATATATTTATTGCGTTTCTCAAGAATTTCGTAGTGATTTCTTCCTAAAACCTATCATTTAAATTTATCCAGTGAACAATTCAATTTTTTAATATTAAAAATTATGTATATGTCACATAGAGGCATAAAAACTTTAGAAAGGCTTAGTTGGGAAATGGCACAAAACAGGATGGGAAAAACTGGCTCATATCGTTTCAAAGTGTAATGAATTTACAGTCAGGTAACGGCCAAACCTTTACAAGGGTTGACAAAAAGATCCTACAATTGTAAAAAATAATTGTTTGCCATAAAAACTAACGAATAATTTATTCTTCAGCCAAAAAGTTACAAAACTTATGCCAGACCTCTGCACTGTAAAAAAAATCCTGTAAAATTTAAGGTTTTAAACTGGCAGCTGGGTTGGTTGTGCAAAACCGTAAAAGTTACGAAGTAAATCCGTGGGCAAAACGGTTTTTTACCATACAGGAACAAGTTTTTCCCGTAAAAGTTAGGAAGTAAATCCGTAGTCACAACGGTTTTTTACCGTATGAAATCAAGTTTTCTCCGTAAAAAATTAAGTAATCGAAGTAAGTGACGTCATCGACTGAGTTGAGTTGTTTTTCTCCCTCTGTTCGAGTTGAGTTGAAATGTGCTGATGTGTATTATCAATTAGGAATATTAATTAATCAAGGCTTAATTATTAATTTCAATTAGTTTAATTAATGTAATTTTAAATTGAACTTACTTGAACGATTTCGATGCAAGATGGTGCCAAAAATTCTAACTCCTCTGAGCCGGGGATCGAAACCGCGTTCTTAGAAATAAAAGGCAGGCGCTTTAACCACTAGACCACCGGAGAATTCACAAAATGATGTAAAAATAATCTATTTGAGTTTTAAAATCACTATAGCTCTAGTGGCGCCACCTAGTGGTGTAAAAATCAACTTTTGCCAGAACACGCGTTTTAAGGTTAGCTTTCATGAGTGACAACAGGTTACTGCAACATGTGTAAACAACAGCGGAGATGGAACCCTATTAAAGACATGAAATGAATGCAATAAAATTACATTTAAGAAAAGGGAAAGTTATCGTACGGAAAGCAATATCGTATGACGAAAAATAGAATTTGAACTGACGGTTTTAAACCGTTTATGGTTGGAACAAAACGGTGGAAAACCGTTTTGTTAACAAAACAGCTTTAAACCGTCAAATATACGGAAAAAGTCCGGGAAAAAAAACGGATATTTTTTGCAGTGTGTTTCAAAGAAAGTCATAGTTCTTTGCAACTACTGAGTATAAATGGCCTTTGTTTTAACTATTATAATAATTATATTTCGAACTCGAGAGGAAACCAGCGGGAGTGACCTCTCCTAAACTTTCTCGTATACTTCTCAAACATTTGTCATTTCCCTTCCCCCTGTGTGGATAAAAAAATTCGAACCTACTGTAACCCAGAATTCAATGACTATCAGAAGGTTTTTCATTGTAGATTATAGTGATAGTAAAATATTTAGGTGAAGATTCATATTGAAAGAGATGCGTATGTACTAAAACTTAGCAATATTTATTTTCTATCAAACTGTAGCCAAAGCAAGCTCCGTGTGCGGAGGAGAAAACAGGAGAAGACCTCGTTTGTTAGCTTGCGCATGCGCAGAGATTGCTTCCAGTACGCAAGTAAAACAAGGACAAAGTGACGTAATCCTTCTGCTTGCACAGACATTGCTACCAGTACGCATGCGTATGGAAAATCGGATAAGAAAAATTAATTATGCAATTTGAACGCCTTATTCTTTACCGATTCTAACGAAATTTGGGCACAGATCTATAATTAATGTTAGCTACCATCATACCAATTTTTATTTATCTAAGCCAAAGGATTTTGGAGATATAATTTTTAAAATTATGCGATTATACAGTCCGACAGACAGTCAACCCTTCGTCGGATTTCGTCCAAACTTTGATATGTTATCAATCTAGCTATTCAAGTTTTTGAGTTATAGCGTTCACATGAACGCGGACAGACAGAAAGACAGACTTCCCGCAGACAGATGTTCTCCAAAATTTGTTAGAAACCTACAAATTATGTGCAGAGATCACATACCAAATTTCATCCCTGTATCTCTAATAGTTTTCGAGTTATCGTGTTCACAGACAGACACACAGACAGATTAGAGCTACTGGGATGAAATTTGGTATGTGGTCTTTAAATATAATTTGTAGGTGTCTATCAAATTTTGGACAAAATCCGTCAAGGGGAAGCCTGTCTGTCTGTATGTCCGAAGTCATGTGAACACTGTAACTCAAAAACTTGAATAGCTAGATGGATAAAATTTGGCATACAGTTTTATCGTCATGAATGTAGATCCGTATAAAATTTTGGGCCATATCCGTCAAAATGCTGACTGTCTGTCGGTCTGCGCAATTTACTATTGAAACCAATCCGTATCTACACGCACATGCGTACTGGAAGCAATCTTCTGTGCACGCGAAAGGAGCGAATTACATCTGTTTGTCCTTGAGACGGCAAGAGTGAAACCTAGCAGTGTGCGATAGATATGCGTTTTAATCGCTGCGCATCGCTTTGAATTTTATTCTTTACCTAGATATTTTTCAATCACTATAATGGAAAACCTTCTGATAGTCATTGGATTCTGGATAACAGTAGGTTCGAATTTTTTTTAGCCACGCGGGGGAAGGGGAAACGGCACCGTTTTGGAGAAGTATACGAGAAAGTTTAGGGGAGAACACTCCCGCTGGTTTGGACTCAGGGAGGTCTAAAACGTGGAGATTCGTCAAAATCTCGAGTTCGAATTTTTTGACGATTACAATACTTTCTCTTTGTATACTTCGTATACGAGATAGTAAAAAGGTGTGGTAAAAATCGTAATTAAAATACTTTTTACTTATTTAAAGCAATTTTTCGCGTTATTTAGGATACTGTCTGTTAGTTAAAGCGCAGAATTCTCTGAAACTATAATGGTAAAAGGAGTTCTTATAAGAAGGAACGATGAGCGATAACATTAATTTGTTTTCAAATTACTGGCAAAAGATAGATGAATTTGTTTCAACAGTTCATGTTTGAATTCTGTGTTTAATGCTGGATTCATTTCATTACTGTTTCGTATTTATCATTTGTATGTTTGATTTTCGTCAAGAATAAGTAATGTATATCAAATTATTCAAATAACTAAGAATAAATATAAAGATTGATTTTTTTGCTTTGTTTTTTTATTTTTATAATGAAATTATTTTTATCATTAACAAGCAAAACACTTGAAAAACAAGCTATCCAATTTAAGTTACGCAGATTTTCTATTTATAATTATACACTTATTGGGAATTATTTTCTATGATTAAAACTGTCAATATTTCCTCCATACTGAACTTTTGATTTTTGTCCTTCAGGGAACATATCTTTTAAAAGTTCATATATTAATTTAGAGTTGCATTTAGTTCAAATACAAACTACTGATTATATGAAGAACTAGCAAACTAAGAAAAATTAACTTTAATTAAAGAAATAATCTAATTAATAAAGAATCTAATTTTCCTTATCACCTATTTTTCAATTCCGCATCTTTTCGAAGGTGCCTATTTTCCACTGCTGAAAAATCTCTCACTCAGTTCTTTGATAGAATTAAAACCACAGAAGCACAAATTTTCTAAGAAATTAGGAGGAGATTTACTCTTTCCCGGAATTTCGTGCATTTTTTACTTACAAATTAAATAATTATTCAGTTAATTTAGTTTAGCAATAATTCCTCTCTCAGACCATTTACTTTAAAGGAAGCTGAATTCCAATCATTCCTTTCCTCCATTTGTTTTCACCTTGGATGTTAACAAGATCAGCGAAAAACCTTTAAACATCAAAGCCTGTACAAATGCTGCTGTAGATATTTTTCCGTTGATTTCAGTGTTAATGTGACCCATAATTGCCACTGTGAGTGAAAAAATGGGGTGTTCGCTTATTAGAGATTTCAAATAAATAAAACGGCGTATAAGGAAATTTAATTATCAATTTTCACTGATTTTCAATGAATTCATTTCGCATGACGTCACTTAACAAACGCAACTGTGGAGGCCATCAAAATATATTTAGGATCATTCAATACGGATTCGTTCTTACCATCTTACACTTTGTTAACGTTCTGCACACTATTTTTGAGTAGAAAAAAATTCGGTAACTTTCGATTACTGTGTGTTATCACGAGGAAAAGAAAAACGATTGTCGTTTGAAAACATTTTTACAGTTTCCGTTTAATTATCCTGAGTTGATAAAGAGTAGACTATGAGATTTTGAAGGAGATTTTAGGAAGTCTACATAAGACTGTATTAATTTAGATAGATTACATAGATTAAACATTTCGTAAATACGATGGGTATTATTAAATTTAACTTTGTTAACGTTCTGCACACTATTTTTGAGTAGAAAAAAATTCGGTAACTTTCGATTACTGTGTGTTATGACGAGGAAAAGAAAAACGATTGTCGTTTGAAAACATTGTTACAGTTTTCGTTTAATTATCCTGAGTTGATAAAGAGTAGACTATGAGATTTTGAAGGAGATTTTAGAAAGTCTACATAAGATTGTATTAATTTAGATAGATTACATAGATTAAACATTTCGTAAATACGATGGGTATTATTAAATTTAACTCTTCAGCACACGTACCTATTTTTGGAACATCAACACACGCGCGTGGTCGTTTTGATCTCCAAACTTTTAGACACTTACTCCGTATTTTATTGGCTATTTGTACAAAAATAAAATGTGGTATATATATAAGTAATAATCTCACTTAATTTTATTTCAAATTCTAATATTATATATTTTAACGTGTTAATGTATTCCAAAATCACTTCTTAAACTCCGGTTTCGTTCTATTTCCCGCGCTGGAGGTATATTAAATCTCTCGTCTTGGCATATTTATTACTAAAAGAATATTTTAACAAATCGCGAAATCAGCGACTCCTTGACGCCATGCATTTCCCCTAAAAGTAATTTACTAAAAATAGCTATTATTCCCTTCACTTCGATCACGTGTCTATCTGTTAAATACCTACCTGAGGAAAAGCAGGGATTTTCTTTTGGCTTAAAAAAATTCAACTAAGATGCAAGTATGTCCGTCACTCTCCCATAATAAAATGAAATTAGAATATAATTCGGCCTGTTTTTGTTATTTAACGACTACAACAACGAATACATTTCATATATGTGTGTGTTTTAGAGATATATATATAATATATAAAATAAATAAATAATATGTATATATAAGAATATTTTTTCGTACAAATAACCTGTATTTAAGACACAAGTGCGATTTTTAAAAAGAAAAAAGAAAATTGAACTTATCTCCTTTCTTCTATATGTTTTCTGTATTCTTTTCTTCTCTGCTGCGCACGTTCGTACGCTGTCATAACCATAACGTTAAATGAATCTGAAACGATAATGCGCTCAGAGTCAATTTGACCCCAACTCCCTCAGTAAAAAGTGAGAAACCCCGTTTCAACGGGTTCTTCTGCTCTTAACTTTTTTCTTCTAGCTCCCATGAAGGTACAGGAAGTTACAGGGGCAAGTTTTTAGAAATTCCCAGAATTTCTTAACAAAAGAAAAAGGGTGGGGTCAAAAAGACCCCGTGAGTATGCTGACGGGTTGATGAAAAGAATACTTTTTTCACATTCAAAATTTCTAATTCAATGGAATCCAAACGTTTGTTTACTCTCACGTGTTAATTAATTGCTGCTGTCAAATACACGGTTGCATACTTACTAAATTATTTAATTCATTTATAAATATTTAATGTTTTTTTAAATATGAACCATATTGTCGGACATAAAGAATGCTACTTACTGCGCCTGTTTTTCAAAGATATAATTTACAACGGATCTAAGACTTTTAAAGTACTTATTTTGGATATAATTAACTATAATAAACATACTTTACATATAAAAAGTGCGGAAACAGTTCAACAATTTTCGTTAATGATAAATGTAAATTTCTTGTCAGCATCTTACACTTAAGGCCGAAACATAAATGTGTTTCTGAAATCAAAACCGATACCATGTAGCATCATTAAAAGAAACGAGTCGAGCTCTTTAACTAATTGTGATCTCCCCCCTTTTTCCACAAAGTGAGCTCTTCCAGAATTCTTGATACACATTTCACATGTTACTCTATTTATCTACCTAATTATTACGCATCTCTAGCAGGGGAGACTCGTACATTCGGGGAATGCTTGAATGATGAGAACTGTTTCTCCAGCATCATCTGGGCGAGGGATGATGGATTTATTCCATTGCATAATCCACCAGCCCGTCTAATTAAATGAGTTTTCCAATTTACGGTGCACTGATTGCAGCCCAAGAACATCAATAACTTCCTTCTGGAGCGGTGGTTAATGTAGATTATGCCCTGGACATTGTTCATCAGCCAGAAAATGCGATGATGAAATGGGTTCTGCAAAGTAAAGGGCTGGATTTGAATATCATTTTCCTAAACCGCTCTCTCTGTCTCTCGCACACAAATACTAATTGGATGGCTGAAAACAAATAATTTTCGATTACTTTTGCATAAAGATGAGGAGCTTAGTTTTGGTAAGGTTTTAGTTTATTCTTCCGGTAATACCAAGAAATAGTTTCATCTGAATAACATCAATCTCAATCAAA
>BGPR01003343.1:100682-121461 GCA_013235015.1 Araneus ventricosus | reverse complement strand
CTATCCAACCCAGATAGTGTGACTTAGGGTTTATTTTCCGATGCAGTATCATTAGTGGAACAATGAGAAACATTTGTGCTAAGTTTCCTTAATATTGCTCGAGCCGATGTGAGTACAAGTTTCTACATCCTTTAGGAGTACTTATCATCCTAAGGGATCGATTAGAGAACATACATCTCAACTCTAGGTTTAGTTTTTGAAAGATGTCGATCAAAATTCATGATAATCACTCCGTTATTTATTTTATTTATTTGAATTACTGATCCCCATCATATTCAGAAGGGAATGGGTTATGTTTGAATTAACCCTCCAGTGTTTTTAGTCGGTTAATGAGAAATCTGTATGTTAGCTCATTAAATTCCTTCCAGCCGTGCTGTAAACACATCTCTACATGCCTTGGGAGTCGTTGATATCCTGAAGGGTTAATCATAATAGATCCATTCCAACAGGACTTCGTAGATTAACAAGCAACACCATCTATCTCAATTTTTTTAATTTCAAAAGAAGAAGAAAATATTCAATTCTTTGGAACCAATAACGGATATTTCTAAACTTTTTAACATCTGATATAAACACAAGGCTGCAAGCTCGTTCCAGATGTGAAAAAAATCAGAAACGTTCGTTACTGGTTGCGAAAAATTGAGTATTTCCTACCTCTTTGAAATTTCAACAAATTGAGATAGGTGGTGTTTCTTGTTAAGCGACGACTTTTAGTTTGATAGGTTGAAATATGTTAACTAAATTTCTTGCCATTCGGTTTATTGCATACTTGCATTTAAGCGACTCACCCCCATACTACTTAGAAAGGGAAAGATTAGGGTTGATTTACCCATGCAGTATTTTTATTTGGTTAGTAAGGAACAAGTGTGCCAAGTTTCATGAAAATTACATCAGCCCTCCAGAAGTTCTGCTGGAACAAACATACATACACAAGTTGAGTTTTATATAAAGAAATACAGCATATTTAACTAGCGAATCCTTAACGCATCTTTTCATTTAGAAATTTCAGTTTGCTTTATATTTAAAGCACGATAAAAAGCATTTTGCAACGAGTTATATGGTTCTTCATTCAATTATGTTACTTTTATCTTTAGCTTATGTTATAGACAACGAAAGACGAGTTATCACGTCTACCATTTAATTCATTTACTTGTATCATAAGAACACGTTATAGACAATAAACGTACCATAGGTACGATACGTGTGTTAAGTTTGGTCGAATACAGGTTCTCTAACCTGAAGCAGATTAGACGCAATTAGGCTAAATAGGGAAAGCACAAACCTCACTATTCCAGTGCTCTACGCTTAAAAGCGATGCTATTTAACTTCAAAGAGTCAGAAACACATTCAAAACTACAATAGCAGTACAGCCTTCTGATATCATGGATTCCATATAATACGGTTAAAAATTTAAAACAGCCCTTACTTTATATGGCATTCTGATATCCTTCCTACCAGATCATGAACCATTTGGGCATTCTTCATGCAGTCTTAATTTTCCCGTCACATTGTATTTGATTGTGCGAAGCTTGTTGATTGCGCTTAGTCAGAATTCGATTTCAACAAGAAACGAATTGACGCTTTTTATACAAGGATTGAAAGTGATATTTCAACCCTCGCTCTCTTTCGTAACATAGTAGTCAGGGAATAAACGAGATTACTGTTATTCTATAACTTAGGTCAATAACTGTTTAAATTAATAAATTTTTCGATAATCCAAAATTTACTCTGAAATCTTGTAAAAATACCTTTGATATACATGTATTGAAACAATCAGAATATCGAACTCCAATAAACCCAAATAAAGGAGAACAAACTATCTCCTCTAATTTAACTAACTGGAACCCTCCCCTTTTCCTTCATTTATAAAAAAGGAAGATTTTATTATTTACTCAAATTTTGGATTTCAAAGTCTAGAACTTCTCTGTCGACGAAAACCAGAGACAAAGGATTATTTTTTTAATGTTTCATATTTAACTTTTGAACTTCTTTGTCTGTAACTTATCACTCAAACCCATAAAGCAGATGTAAAAATATTAAATAAAAGTAATTGTATTAGCCATTTAATGGTTTTAATTCCATTTTAGTATATTATCAAACAAACGTCTATTGTGTATTAAACATCTAAAATATGAAAGTGAGATTTCACACAAATTTAAGTTTCAAAAGCCTTATTGTTTATCCTCATTTCACTAACATGCTAGAAATAACTACGCTTTGATCGATGGCCAACTAGTTCATTAATCTTGTTAATTAATCCTTCGACTAACGAGACCTCCACTGATAAACAAATTCTTCGAATTCCAAATTTTTTGTTCTTCAACTGGACGAACGATTTAAAAACACTCCTTATTAGATTTTTTCGAACAAGAAAACGTATCACTCCTAGCTTCTGAAATAAAGCTATCAGTGTAAGGAATTATTTTGTTTCTGGTCTCTTTTTCTAAACGGAGAATATTTTACTTTTTTCTCTCTCTTTGATATGAGCCAAGCTGAAACTTATATGAGACAGCACAGTCATTGAAAAACTTTCTCCCAGTGGTTTCGAATGTCCCAACAAGTTAACTTTAAGCGATCCTGACAAACTGCGGTCTTCCTGACACTTCTTTACCAATTGGAATGGATGGTTCACAGACACATATGTTTGAGCTCTATTTTCTTCTCTAGCTGGGAAAGTGGGATGAATTAAAGTTTAGTGTATATCAGAGTATATTGAGTTACGGCATCGCGATAAGACAGATATGCTGCCGTCTTATCAAAATTATCTTTCTTCTTTTACTTGGATAATTACTTTATAGAACAAGATATCTTTATAGAATCACAAGACGTCTGTTTTTTTAAAATGAAAGTGTCGCTATTGTTGCTATTTCAGAATAAAATGGATTCAAGAATCTGCTTGTATGTTCACTTTTATTTATATTTCTTTTTTAAAAAAGAACTATCAATATAATTGCTATTTCAGAATGAAATGAATTGTAGTACATTTTTTCACTTATATTTTATTTATCAGATTGAATTCCCTTATTATTATTTTTTTATACTTCATATCAGTATTTTATTCAAAATTTATGTTTTCTTCTCGGGGAAAATAAGCTTCATTACTTCTTCGTATAAACGGCAATTTTTAATTCCAAACATACGTGGTGTATCCAACATTAAACCAAAGTTCTAAACTAGGACTTTGACAACTTACCAACCAAATTGCATTGGTGTAAAGAAAGTAGGATGCAGATGAATAATTATCATGAAATGGCATGAATGCATTTAGTGTAGGGACAACTAATGGAAACAGGCGATCAATAAGGCTTTTGTGCCATGAAATATTTCCAAAGAGAAATAATTTCTAAATGTTCATAAAAATTTTATCAAAAATTTGACTTACATTTGATATGAAACATATGTATAGGGTGGGCCGAAAAAAATCAAATCTTTTTTTCATTTCGCTACACAAAGGAAAAGTTGCTAATCGGTGTGAAATAAAACGAAGAAAAAAAAGTAAGGAAAATGATTGATATCTTCCGTTCCCATAAGAGCCTTGTAAATCGTAAAAAGTGACAAAAACCGACTATTTTTAAAAACTTTTTAAAATTTTAAAATTCCCCTAAATATCTTTATTATAGCACTAGATGTTAAGTTCTCATATTTTTTAAGAATACTAAAATTTATTTTATCAATATCGGTCGTTAACTACCGGTTGCATATTCTGTCCAAAGTTAACAAAAATTTATGAAATTGCTTCAATATGGAATTTTTAGGTCCTAATCCTCAAAATAATCTTCATACATCATCTTGTCGACGAATTGCAACAGATCGATGCATATACACAGTGAAAGGTTATTTAGGTCTAAGAATATATCATTTTTATTTCTTTACTTTATTTATTTTAACGTATTGCAAAACTAAGCTTCAAAATTGCAATATCATTTATTACTTAAGAACGTATGGGAAGATTGCAGAAAGGAACGAAAACATTAATAGACGGTTAAGAAGATACTTCAGCAATTAAAATATATTTGTGCCTCTTCAATTTCTTGCATGGTGTTTTCCTCTTTCTTCTCAACAAATGTCACTTGTAAGTCTGATTGATGGGAAAACTCGGACATTTCGAGCAATAACGTCTTTTCAGTGTTTCCACAAACTTTTCGCGATGCTTCTGATCATCACTTAACTTTGGATTTTAAGGCTCTGTACACAAATATGATGTGGAGTAGTGTCAGCAGACAAAAACTCAAAATTTTTAGAAGAAATAATAGTAAATTGTAACTGCCTCTATTAAAAGTAAATGCAAAGTCATTATGACAGCAAATATCAACATGTAAAATTAAGCGTAGCACAACATAGTCATTTGGAATATTCCTATTATAAAGGAACACCCATTCATTTTTATCTTTTAACAAGAGTTTATGTTTGCTTAGGTAAGTTTAATAAAATGAACTTTTCTAACTAGCAGGTGATTCATGTATTGATATTGAGAAAACGCGTTCACTAAAGTACAGAACACTTTATTTACGAGTCATCCACGTCATATTTGTGTCCAGAGCCTTAAACTCCAAAAGGGTAGTTCTGATCAGAAATATCGCGAAAAGTTTGTGGAAATACAAAAACGACGTTATTGCTTGAAATGTCAGACTTACAAGTGTCATCTGTTGAGAAGAAAGAGGAAAACACCATGAAAGATGTTGAAGAGGCAAAAAGATATTTTAATTGCTGAAGCATCTTCTTAAACGTCTGCAAATAGTTTTGCTACTTTCTGCTATTTTCCCATTTGTTCTTAAGTAATAAATGATATGGAAATTTTGAAGCTAACTTTTGCAATACGTTAAAATAAATAAAGTAAAGAAATAAAAATTATATATTTTTAGACCTAAATAATCTTTCACTGTGTATATGCATCGATCTGTTGCAATTCGTCGACAAGATGATGTATGAAGATTATTTTGAGGATTAGGACCTAAAAATTCCATATTGAAGCAATTTCATAAATTTTTGTCAACTTTGGACAGAATATGCAACCGGTAGTTAACGGCCGATATTGATAAAATAAATTTTAGTATTCTTAAAAAATATGAGAACTTACCATCTAGTGCTATAATAAGGAGATTGGGGGAATTTTAAAATTTTAAAAAGTTTTGAAAAATAGTCGATTTTTGTCACTTTTTACGATTTTCAAGGCTCTTATGGGGACGGAAGATATCAATAATTTTCCTTAATTTTTTTCCTCGGTTTGTTTCACACCGATTAGCAGCTTTTCCGCGGTATAGCGACATGAAAAGAACTTGAGTTTTTTCGGCTGACCTTACGTATTACGTAAGTACTTTACACTTATACATTAGAGAAATATGTTTCTATACTTATAAAAGGCAATGTTTGTGTGCGTGCGTGCGTGTGTGTGTGTTTGTCTGCGATGTTCAGACGAATCTATCGCACTTACAGCCATGAAATTTGGTACACAGGTAGTCGTAATGGTGACTGAATGCACCTCGAAGCCGAAATTTTAAATTTTAATCTAGAATTTTATTATTTAATGTTTTGTGTTGTTTTGGTTGATTTTTTTCGCACTAATTTCTCAATAGAATGGATTCGAATAATTGTACGACAAAAATAGATAGACCATTGGAAAGAGCACGCGATTTCCGTTCTAATGAAGTTAGTTTTGAATTTCTAACGCAATTTACTGAATTTTGAGAATTTTTTAAAAATAGTCAGTTTAACCACCTAAATATTAGTTTTGTTTTTAAATTTTTTGCATCCGGCTTTCTAATAACACTATTATTTTCAATTTTTTTCAGCTTATAACTAGAACGGTTCTCTCTGATTTAAAACAAGAACGGTTAAAATATCTTTTCTCGTTTTTTTAAAATTAAATTATTCCTGGGCAGATGAAAGTCATTTTTGTCGAGCGAAATTTCTTCAGCGACAGTCTTTCGGAACGCAGCTTTCAATTTGATTGGTTGAAGGGTCAGGTGACGTCATAACCTTTGGAGCTTTTTGTCATGTTCTAAGAATTTTTTTTTCATTTTGTTGAAGTCCTGATTCCACGGGCAAAATTTTTTTTATATTGTTTTGGATTAATGTACTCTGTACTGTTTTTCTACATGTTATTATCGCGGAAAAATCTATAATGTGTATCTTTTGTTTTAATTTTGTTTTGAAAACTTTTCCGTGTCATTGTGGGCGATTTTTTTTTATTTTGTTGAAGTCCTGATTCCACGGGCATCGCCGTGCGCGTACTGCTAGTACTCTATAAGATTTCCATCATTAACATAGAAACGATTTTGATTTAAAGTCACTGACAAACTATTTCAAAACTAATTATTTCTGTTTTTAGGCACTTTCGATGCAATAAATTTATAATTTATATACCTCATCCCATCGTCTGAGCTGTAACGCCTATGCCATAAATTTTGAAAGAGTAAATATTTTTTTGAATCAATAATTCACACAAAGCATTTAATCAGAAATATAGGTATATTGCCTCAGAAATCATAGAAGCAAATTCGTTCAGAGTAAAATCGATGTTTGATGCTTAAATTCTTGTTATCCTACGATACTTACAGTCGCGAAAAAAAGGAGCCACCCCGTATTATTTTGCTGCCGTTCATCGCGTATTAAAACAAAAGGTACAAATTTTCAGGATAGAATGTTTGCTAACAGATTTCATGTCTGAAAACTTCATAAGGGGTCTTCTACATATTTATAATTGCACTAACTTCAAACTTTCTAATGGCAACCACATTTTTATCAACGGATTTCAAAACTGCATGCAAACTTATGCTAGGATACCAAATTTGATTATATAAGCTCAATGACTTTTGAAATTATAAGCAAATAAAATTTTGAGTCTTCAATGCTAAATTAAAATTTTGAATTTTTATTAATATCTTGAGAAATAATATAGTTTTTGCCCTAGAATTTTTTTGTTGTGATAGTATTCTACACATTTTGCACTTATATTTTTGATTTTAAAATAATTTTGAGAAAATGAAATATTTTATCAAAATTGATATTAAAAATTTTTTGTAAGCAACACTTATAAATCAAAGCAGATGGCCATTTGATAAGCCTATTCAAAATTTCAGCATATTCGTACTAGAAGTTTTGAAGTTACATTAAATTTTCTATTTTCGTTATAATTCGATGCACTTAAGGGGGCGTCAGATATTTCGAAAACGTTTTCATTATTAAATATAATCGTTACACCACTTTATTTTCTAAAATTTAAATATATAAGCATTTAACTGTTCTTATGTATAAATTAAAAATTTATAAATTAAAGTGGTGTAATATTACACTACTTAATTTTTTACGCATCAAGTTTTACTGATTGTAAAAAGTACGCCATTACTTTGAAAATATCATTTAAGGTGCGAAATTATTTAAAATGCTACTACCGACATTTAAACGTCAGCAAAGAACTACTCTATACTCTATCTAAATGTGGAGACGACCCCTTTACTATTCAGAACACAAAATGTCGAATATCTTCCGCTATATTTATGGCATATTAACCAAAATGTATTTCTTGGGGTATTTTTTCATGAGAAACTTATTTATGACATAAAAAATGGATGTTGCCATTGAAAATTTTGAAGCTCGTGAAATTTTAAATATTTAGATGAGTCCTTATGAAATTTATATCCATAGTATCTTTTAGTATACATTATTTCATGGAGATTGGTAACTTTTTATGCCCAATGAACGATCACAGAATAATGCTGGGTGGCTCCTTTTTTCCGCGAATGTACATGTATCACAGGATAACAAGAATGTAGGCAGCAATACATTTCGCCAGCAATGCTAAGCGGTAATACATAATTCAAAAACATTGTTTGCTTATTTTGTCCAATAAGCATGCAAACGTGGGCAGTAGGATGACCTTGAAATGATGTTTGCCCATATGTATTGTCTACTTTACTTGCGGGGGACCCACTGGAGCACCAATAACCCTCAGAACATCAAGGCAGCCATTCAGCTGAAGACGAGAACTTTCGTACGTGGCATCTGGATATTTTCTCCCGCCTTTTTTGGAGATTGATGAACAATGAAAACCAAATTTTGGGAGACATTCTCAGGAAATTTATGAAATGTTGAGGGTTGTCTATGGAGATAACACACCAAGAAACAACTGTTTTCAAGTGGAACAAGCATTTCATTGAGGGACGTGAAAGAATGAAGAAAGAACTCCTTGCAAGAACTATGCAAGGAAAAGATGACAATCGACCTCATTGTACTGTCAAAAACATAGAACCTAGACTGTTAAAAACAAAGAATGTGCAGTGTCATTTGTGTTTTTCGATCGTTGATTCATTGTCCGAATGATTGCTGATAAACTGAATTTTCTGAAATCGTCTAATGCTTAATTCTTCTCATCCTACCATATGTGAATTTTGGGAAATCATATAATACTTAAATTCTTTTGGGAATTTTCGGAAGTCGTCTATGCGCAGAATTATGACAAAACATTCGGGGTTGAGAAAACTGGTTGAAAAAATCAACCAAAAATCCCACCCATTCATCAGTGATTGTTCGCAAAGTTCTGACCATGGCTCGATATCTATGATAAGTTATCCTACCTATTCATCAGACGTATCCCTCCCTGTTTTATCTGTGTTCCTCAAAGGCAAAATGGTCGTACGGGTGTGGTGTCCGTGAGAGGGCGTTTTCTTCTGCAAGAGTTCAAGTGAGGTGATGTTCTTCAAATCAGATAGTTAAGCTCCTACGAAACTTGTATTTTTTTCAGTGAAGTTCAAATTTCAGTTTTTTGCTCACATTTCCAGCTTCAGTTGCTTTTGATGTTTCCAGTTCGCAGTTCCAGTTCCTGCTGAGATTTCCATTATGCAGTTCCAAGCTGTCCAGAGAGATGTTTCTAATGCTGATCTATTAGAATAACTTATCTGTCGGATATGATCCGGAAGCTGCCATCGGACTGTGTCTTCAGAAGCACTGATCATCTTGATCTTTTCATGTTGTTTTACTGTTATTATGTTTACTAACCCTTTGCACTCTTATGTCGCTTCAGACGCGACATTCTGAGTGGTGCATCTTTTACACATTCTTGTTGGATAGCGCGTATTATGAAAATCACATAATAGCAAAAAACACACAGATTTGTAGGAATTGAAGCAAATTAATAACAGTATTTTTCAGCTTCCTAAAGCGCTAAATTAATCCTTACACTATTAGTTAAAGTTACACTCACAATTAGGCATCTAATTATCTTTCGGAGTGTAAGGGGTTAAAGGATTATTTGTTACCCATCATTGCCTATTAATTTACGGAGTCATACAGCCGGTAACAAAGTGGTGACCCGGACGAAGAATTTCCAAGGGGTTCCCTCCCACAAGGAGGAGCAACCTGCTTTCTGAGAGTTCGCTTCTTTCACGTGCAAGTCGCATCCTGACAACAAGTGAACCTGCTAGAAGGACTTGACTGGTTCCGTCACATATGAACAGGTTGCATCATTTTCAGACACGCAGATGGTTATTAGTCTTGTGCAGAACGTAAACTCTTTTAGAATTATCTATCTCCTGTGCTCTGCCGTGGCCGTTAGAAATTGATTTAATTTTTCCCATTACTACTTTAAATGTTTTCGAATCTTCATTGATTAACCTTTTAAGTATTTTTGAGTTGACATAATGGTTCATAGTGAAGTGACCGGGGTTAGCATTAAACTACTTCCATTATGGTAGAATAATATTGAAATTTGGTTCGCAAATCTGGAATCCCATTTGCGATTTGGAATCCCATTGCCTCCCAAACCAAGTTTCACCATATCGTTTCATCACAAAATAGTGAAATATCCTCTTTGATCTCCGATATTTTGAAGAAACCACCTGTGTATGACCCATGCACATTCCTCAAAACATGGCTTCTCAGTCAGTTTTCGGAGCCTGAAATTGTTCGTATTCTCACCCTGCTTTCCGATTTGTCATTGGGGCATCAGAAGCCATTGCAGTTATTACATAAAATGAGACAACTTGCGGCCGAAAAAATTTCTGATGATGATTTGCGACTCTTGGGGTTGCAGAGATTGCCGATGTCAACCCAACAAATATTACCTTCGAGCTCTGAGGCTTTACAGGGTTTAGCTAAAATAGGTGATAAAATTTCAGAAGTTTCTGATGCATTGCCTTCTATTGATTTGGTTCACACTAATTCCGATGATACGATTAGCAGACTCGAAGCTCGTATTGAGGAACTATTGCAAACAATCCGTAGGTTTTCGTTTCCTGGTAAAAAGAACACTCGTCGTCGTGCAAATCGAAATATATCTCCTTTTTGGGAAGGGAAATCGTGGATTTGTTGATATCATCTCAGGTTTGGTGACACAGCCCTGAAAAGTTAAGAAACCATTTAACTCCCAGGAGATGACTCGCAAATAAGTCGAGAAAACTAAGCTATGTGGGATTAGTATAATCTTTTTACACTCTTATGATTACTCGCCTTTTTAATACTGTCTGGAACATTTGGCTTTAGTGGAAGGAAATCCTAGAAAAGAGTACACTGCATTTTGCACTATAAAAAGAAGACAAGAGATTCGAGTTCTTGACTAATTAAACTTTTATGTATGAAATTTAAAAAATATTACCAACTTTAACATTGAATTTATCTTACCGGTAAATTGAGGATTCGAAGATTTCGTACATAGCAACCTAGTATCGGAATTACTTCTGTTTCTGGAGGGAATAAGTATCACGCGTTATTGTCAATTTTTCATAATCTAGTAAATCTTTAAATCAAGTTAGAGACCCATATCATAGTATTACTTACTGTATAATGACCAAATGACCTCCCGTTTTCTCACAAGTTAGACTATTATCAAACGAAATTTAGCCGTAGTAAAACAGGAGTTTAAAAAAAAGGTAGAAAAAGGAATTTACCGCCCCTCTAAGATTGCGTGGAGCAGCCCAATTCATTCAGTGCCATAAGGACCTAATGAATGGCTCATATGTGGAAATTCTAGGCTTTTAAACACAGTAAGAGAGCCTGGCATACTGATACCTTTTGCCACATATTCAGGACTTTTCAGCAGGATTTCCTGGTTAAGGTCATATTTAGTAAGATCGATTTAAAACGCGCGTATCATCAAATCCCTGTTGAGCACAGCGACATTCCAAAAACGACAGTGATTACTTCAGTAGGTTTGTTTGAATACATGTATAAGCCTTTTGCCTTGAGTAACGCAGGGCAGACGTTCCAAAGGCTTATTGATGAAACATTGCGAGGAACACCATGCTTTGCTTATTTAGATGACATTCTGGTTGCTTCATCTGACGAACAGCAGCATCTTTCGTGCTTGGAATTAGCCTTTGAACGCCTCAACCAAAAAGGTCTTGTTTAGAATACAAATAAATGTATTTTTGGAGTACATGAATTATTTTTTACGTTGCTTGATATCCAGTGAAGGGATCAAACCCGACCCAACTGAAGTTTTAGCGTTGACAAATTATCTCAAGCCTACAACACTAGCGAATTGCGACGTTTCTTGGCGATGATTTCTATCGTCGCCGTCGGTTCATTCCCCAAGCGGTGTCGCAGCAATCTGAACTTTATGATATCAGTAAAGATCGGGAAAACGAATGATTCATCACCACTCCAGTGGAACAAAACAACTAATAAGGCATTTGAAACTTGCAAAACTTCACTTTCTAAAGCGGCTTTATTAACGCATTCCCATCCTACGGCAAATTAGTACTATTCGTAGATTCATGTTATGTAGGGATTGGTGCGGTGATGCAACAACATGTTGGCAGTGATATAAGGTCCTCAGCATGCTTTTCTCGTAGATTGAGGCCTACCAAAGCACCTATGATAGAGAGATGCTAGCAGTTTATCGCGCGATTAAACACTTTTCATATACACTGTAAGGTAGAGAATTCACAGATCACAAGCCTTTCACGTTCGCGTTGCATCAGAAACACGACAAAATCTCCCTTCATCATCAAAGACACCTTGATTTCATCGGTCAATTTACAGCGGATATTCGGTTAATCTCTGGGACATATAATTTTGTCGCTGATGCTTTTCCATGTATTAGCAGAATTCAAATTCCTAATGATATTGACTACACTGCCATGGCGGAGGGGCAGCGGATGGATAAAGAGCTTGATGAGTTTAGGAAAAATCCTAGTCTTTCTTTTAAGACAATTAGAGTTACCTAATAGTGGTTCTGCCTTGCACTTCGATGTTTCAACGGGACAAGTACGTACATATGTGCCAGAAAAATTCCGTCTCATAGTATTCATAATCTGGTACACTCTGGTCGTTAAGCAACTATTCACGCAGTAAGGCGTGGGTACATTTTGAAGTCTTAACACAAAGACTGTGCCATTTGGTGCAACTTATATTGCATGCCAAAAGTCCAAGACAGATAGGCATGCCAAATCTCCTATCGGTAAATACACATCACCTAGTGGTATGTTCAGTCATTTCAATCTCGACATAGTAGGAACACTTCCTTTATGCTGCGGATTCACCATCTTACTCACCTGTATCGATCATTTTACACGGTGGCCAGAAGCTTCTCCATTGAAAAATCAAGTAGCTAGTACGGTCGCTGGAGCTTTCTTTTCCGGATGGATCGCCAGATTCCGGGTAGCTGAGGCAATAACGTCTGATCAAGGTCGGAATTTTGAAAGCGATCTATTTCATGCCCTAGCAAAATTCTTAGGGATTCACAAGCAGAAGACGCCTGCATACCATCTTGCAGCCAATGGTATTGTTAAGTGATTCCATAGGCAGTTGAAGGCAGCGCTTAAGTGTAGTCTGGAATCAAGCGAAAATTGGGTTCAAAAATTACCAACTATAATGCTTGGTATATGAACCGCACTAGATGAAAATATAGGAGCTTCTGCCCCGGAGGCATATTTACAAACCCTACCCTGATAGAACTGAGGCAGGAAATCAGTCAATATCATTGGGTACGAGGAGCAGTGACGTCGTTTTCAGCTCTCGCACGAAGCGTACGGCAATCGTAACAAAACAAGAGTCGTCCTACTTTTCTCCGTTTTCCCACAGTTGAGCACAGCAAACATTCTTCCGTGGGGTGTAATATTTCTAAAAATGATATTATTTTTTAAAATATCACAAAAAATAAAACATCCCACACTGTAAGAAATTATACTAATGAAAAGTACACGCACGAGAGCAAAGAACGACGTCATCGGCTTTCGGCGAAGCGAGCCAATCATATTGTCCGATTTTCTACCTCAGTTCTATCAGGGTAGGGTTTGTAAATATGCGCCCCGGAGTTGGTTTATGATACTAACCTCCGGTCACCTGAAGAATTTTTTTATTCTGCTTTAGTCCTAAAAGTAACCAAGAAATTCTGACGGAGCTGCACGAGCATTTTTGGGAGATCCAGCCAAAACAAACTCCTTGCCACAGCGGCAGATCGTTTTTTGCGTATAAAGACCTTCCTCACGCTGCGCATTTTTTTGTATGTCAGGATTAGTTAGGCGTAGCTTGCGACAAACATATGATGGACTTTTCTAGGTATTAGCAAGGAAACCGAAATTCTTCCGACTTCCAATATGTCTGCAGAAGAGGTGGATTTCGGTCGATCGCCTAAAACCGGCCGACATGTTACAGGATCCAAATCCAGAGAATCGCCCTTTGAAGTCATCTCTAGCGTCGTCTATAACTACAAGATCCGGCATACATGTCCGTTTTCGTCTCCCGATATCCATTTGTAGACTGGAGGGGGGAGTCCTGTGCCGGCCGTGAGAGGCCGTTTTCTTCTGCAAGAGTTCAAGTGAGGTGATGTTCTTCAAATCAGATATTTAAGCTCCCCCGAACCTTGTCTTTTTGCAGTGCAGTTCAAGTTTCAGTTTTTTACTAGCAGTTCCAGCTTCAGTTGCTACTGATGTTTCCAGTTTACAGTCCCAGTTGTTGCTGAGGTTTACTTTACGCAGTTCCAAGCTGTGTGTGTCCATAGAGATGTTTCTAATGCTGAACTATTAGAATAAGTTATCTGTTTGATAAGATCCGGAAGCTGCCATCGAACTGTGTCTTCAGAAGCACTGATCATCTTGTTCTTTTACTGTTGTTATGTTTATTAAAAGGTAATTTGTTACCTGTCATCGCCTGTTAACTTACGGAGTCATACAGCCTTCTTAGGCTGTATGACTCCGTACAAGGGGAAGGAAGGATAATGCAGATACAATAAAACAAGAAATGGCGATTCAGCTGAAGAGCCTGAATTTTGAGAACTTCCTATGATGCGTTGAATAATCGAAACAGAAATAGACAAGTATATTGCTCCAAATGGGAGTACTATCTGGCGCAGCATAGACAAAGATGGCTCTTGCACCATTAAACACTAATCAAACCAAACGGGAGTAAACTGATGGAGAAGAGGTTTAGGTGCAATAAATTTTGTAAAATAAAGTTTTTATCCCCTCATTTCGAGTATATATTGGACAGACTATGTAGATTTTAAAAATCTCATTGAATATACTACACATTATTAATGCGTTAAATTGTTTTGCTTATCATAAATTTTGTAATCCTTTAATTCAACGGATATTTCACTACTTTATCTAAACCTTTTCAAAGAAATGAGCCAGACACAACATTTTGATGTAAATTTGATAAAGAAAAGAATTAGGTATTAAGAGAATATCCCTGCTTTAACATTGAATAAAAACGTTTTAAAATACCTATACTTTTCAAAAAAAAACTTTCATATCAGCTCTTAGAAACTAAATGCAATCAAATGCTTCACTGTTGTTCGACTAATGCATCTACAGAACAAAAATAAAAAATTCGAAACATAAATATTACTATATAATGAACTGACAATCTTCTACAAGATGTAACATACTTCGATATATATTATATATTCTTCATTATATATTCAGGCATCCATTCAAACACTATTTTATTAAAATGCAGCATTCATATTTTAAAATGCTTTAAGTCTCGACATGCATATATGAAATAAATAAACAAAACACCTCGAAACTTTCAACCCGCACGAAAAGAAAGATTTCCAAGCAGATACGAAATATTTCCTTTCTTATAACGAAATTGAGGAAAGGCACATGTGACATTAAAGAAGAATGAAGTGAAAGAAAAGTAAGGAAGTTTTCCCGGGGCTCCTTATCCATTTACTAAAATTCCCAGCATACGGGGAATTTGCGACTCGAATTATGAAAGCAGAATTCTCAATAAACGAGAGATGGGGAAAAAAATCTTCTGCAAAACCATGTTTGGATTAAAACGAGCAAACCATAGAAAAAGGGACCTCCATTTTGAATGAATGGGACATGAAAATAGAAATAAAAGGGGATTTAGGGTCGAAGTTATTAATCAGTGACACAGCACGGTGAATATCATTTCTTTTTCGATGAAAATCTCGCGAATAATCAACCTGAAGAAATTGCCGTCTATCTTCCTGCAGCCATTCATGGCCAAAATCGTTTTAGCTGCTGTTTTGTTTTGCTGGATCTTTTGCGGAAAAACAGTTTTTATCGGATAAATTGCTATGGATGAGTCAAATTTTCCCTTATAAGATTAGGTTTGAAAATCTGATCTTTTCAGTAAGAAGCTTATTATGAATTGGAATTGCTTTAGATATCAATAAATAAAGCTTTTCATGTAGAAAATAACAACTAGATGTTTTTGTGAATTTTATTTCTATTAAATTTTGTACTATTTAATTTTATTTTATTTTTCTTTATTTTGTGTTGCAATTTAACTAGGGTGTTTTTAACCATTTTTATAATGAAACAGAATGATATTTATATACCTGCATTAGCTGTTTCTCAATCATTTTAAATTTTTTGGATAATTTTTAAAATAATCTTTTAGTTTACTAATGGAGCATTATTTTTGTTGATTTCACTCGCGATTTAAAATCCTTATGGAATTAAGCATTTTTAATTCAGTTAGTTTCATTTTTGCGTTTAATTGTGGAATGCAGAAATTACTGTGATTTGTTTCTTTTCAATTCACTTCCTTTTGCAATTTATTTATAAATGTTTCAGAAGCTTTAATTTTAAAAAGGTACATGTAGAATTTAATATGCAAGCATAACTTTTTTCTAATCAGAAAAATGAATTTTAAAGAATTATTTCCGAGTGAAGAAGACGTTAAATTCTCTATTTATTACAAACGCTATATGCAAATCACTAACAACAAATATTATTTTTACATTTTCAAGCTTATTATATAATAAAAATGCGTATGATTCTTACAGGAAAAAAAAGAAAAATTCTTGGTGTTTTGATTCTATACTCTCAAATATAAATTAAGTAACAAATAAAGGCAAATTAAACCAGAATTTGTAATATGTCTTTAGTTGTGAACTATATTCTTGACTAAACAGATATTAAATTTTAAGGTCTTACAGATTTTAAAGCAGATTTCTTCAAATTTTATAGCACAGATAGGCAGTTATAATTCAAGATCACTATCTGTACCTTAAATATTATATTTATGCATGTAGAATACCTTTAAAAGAACAAAAATTATTTTGTTAATAAAAAAAGTTTAACACTTTTTTCTTTTCCTATATATAACCGAATAGATTCCAAACCAAACTTTCCACAAAAATATATTAATATTCAAAAAATTCCTGCTTTAATTTGAGGCAAAATAGTCTTTTAAGAAACCGCAAATCAGTGACTTCTATAGAAAATACATAAATTTCTATATCTTAAATATATTCAATCTAGATAGTTTCATTGTAATTTTAATATAACGAAAATATATAGTCGCTACAATAGAGAAGAATTAACTCTCATTTTTTCAAATAAGTTTATATCCTACTTTATAATGTATTAATTCAAGCACAAACTAATTTTATTACAAAAACTATATTCATGTTCACAGGAGACATTTAAAATCCCGATATACACCAGACGAAAGATGTTAAAAACCAGGACTTCCGAACTTTTAGCCTACACACAAAGAAATGTTTCCAAGCCGAGTCCAAGAATTTTCTTTCTCATAACGAAATTAAAGAAAGGCACACTGACATCAAAGAAGAATGAAATGAAAGAAAGTTTGGACGGGGCTCTTTATCCATTTATTAAACTTCCTCTCATCCGGGGAATTTGCGACCCGAATTATGAAAGCAGAGTTCTCAATATAGGAGAGATGGGAAAAAAAGAATCCTTCTATAAAGCAATTTTTAGATTAAAACGAACAACAAATAGGAAAAGATATCCATGCCGCCATTTTTGGAAACCGAGGATATAAAAATGGCAAGTAAAAATGCTTTGGAGTCGCGGTGATTATTCAGTGGCACAGGACGGAGAAATATCGAGAATAATCAGCCCGGAGAATATTTTCTTTTTCTGCAGCCGCTCATCGCATTTCGTAGCTGCTTTGTTTTGCATGATCTTTTCCTGAAAAACAAATTTTACTCTGAAGATTTCGGTTGATGGGTGAAATCATTTTTGTTTATACTTCCAACTGCTTTATAAGTTAAGGTTTAGATCATTTTAGAATTTTGGAATATTAATTGCAACATCTTCAATAAATTTATTTAGAACCTAAAATGCAATAAATAGCATCGCGCGCTAATATTTTTAAATAGACGTAAAAACATCGACTGTTGCGTCATTTTTATATTTTTGTGACAACAGCATTTTTTTTTCATAACTTTTGACTCCATAATTTATCTAACCTTGAATTATATGTGCTTCAAATTTTCGCGTTTTTAAAGTTATAAACTAAAACTGACTCATTAATTGAAGTTATAACTCGATACAAAAATTATCTGGAAGCCGTAAACATTTCAAATGTTTCAATCACTCATACTTGGATAAATTTTTTACTGAAATTTCGCGTCCGGAGGGAGATGTTTAAGATGTCCTGTCTTCGAAGAGAAAACTAAATATATTGCAACTTCTCAGATATGTTGGAATATGTTTTATTGAAACCATTAGTTAGATGGTTCCGCAAATAACTCTATTTTAAATGTGTTTTTCTACGAGGATGGATCCAGGTAAAGCTTACTAGAGTAATAAAAAATTATTTATTAACATTAGACAGAAAATACACAAAGGAATTAAGAGGCATACTTGCCGATCACTTTCCCACATAATGACCAAATCTATATCGGCATATAACTGAACGAGAGGACCAACTTGTTTTACCCGGCTTGGGACATATCACATCCCTGCCCATTGAGCCAGTTCTCGCAGTTGTTTTCACATTACTGTCTGAAGAGAACCTTATTCCAGATAGCGTTCCCTTGTTATAAATTCAATTCGAAATTCAATTTCGAAAAAAGGAAATAGTCACTGGTCCATCGTAAAGCCATCCGAAGTAAACGTCTGGCATGTTGAGTGATGGTGTCATCCTGCTGCATAACAATGCCCATACTGCTCACAAAACTCAAGAATTGCTGCAAAAGTTAAGTGGGAGGTCTGAAGCCACCCAGCATACAGCCCAGATTTGGAACCCAGTGACTATTTTCTTTTTCCGAAATTGAAAGAACACTTATCTGGAACAAGGTTCTCTTCAGACAATGATGTGAAAAAAAATGCCGAGAACTGGATCAATGGGCAGGGACGTGATTTCTACCAAGCTGGGTTCCCTAAATAGGTTTGGTTATCTTGTGGAAAAGTGACCGCCAAGTATGCCTCTTGATTCCATTTTGTATTTTCTGTCTATTGTTAATAAATAATTCTTTATTACTCTTGTAAACTTTTCTTTTTGGATCCATCCTCGTAGTAGTAAGAGGATTAATATCCTGAAATACCAAACTTTTTTAAAGCCTAAATATTATATCATAAGCAGCAAATATCGTTTTATTGACTCAAGTTTCATTTGAAAATTGGAGTTTAACGATGAGAATTCGCCTTTATGTTTCTAATTAAAACCAATTATTCTTTAAAAATAAACTGTAGTATTTTGCAATGTGTATTAAGTTGTATACTTTAAAAAGTTTTAATTATTTTTATACAATGTTAACTCATAACAAACTTTGAGTATACGCTATTCTTAAACCAAAAATATATCATCATCTATATATATAAAACGCTAAAGTACATGGCACAGAAAAGAGGTTAATTTTTCTTTTGTCGATGGCAACGATCTGTTTGTTCACAAAACAAAACCGGTAGCCTTCTCCGTGTTATGGATAATTTCATAGTCATAGCCTGTTACCATATTCATTCTGGTTAAAATAATTTTTTCTCTAAAAAAATTATCCTAAGATGAAGAATTCACAATATTTTTTACAATATAATGAAACGTCGGATTAAATTATTCAAAAGATATCAGTAAGAAATGAAGCAGATGGGCTTAGGTGATCCAGAAAACGTTTAGATTAACGTCAAGATAGTTCAAGTCAGCGAAGATAAAATCGTACCATTTCACGAATTGAGGTGAACATTAGGGAGATTACTATTGTGAACATTGAACTTTGGCTACTTTTCTGTTATGCTTACACCACTTGGCGCCTTTTTTTCTCGGCGAATTTTCTTGAAGCGCTTAATCGCCAGTTTGACTCCAGAAGCTTTCGGAAAATCATAGTATTGCTGCAAAAGTCTTACTGTGGGTGTATGGTGTAAACAGTCCAACACGCAGGATAATGGAGAATGAAGGTTTATTTACAAATATGCAGGAAAACACGTAGCACAGGTACAGGAAATAATAGTTCTTGCACAGATTACCAATGTAAACAGACAACAATTCACAGGTAATAACAGTTCAGCACTTTGTTATCTAACAACACAAACAGTAAGCAAATAACTAGCAACGACAATAACTGCACTTTCAATAGCTCTCAGCTCACCAGCTTCCTAGCTCGCACTGCGGACGAAACTCTAAAGTCGTTCCCAATAGATCAACGCTACTACCGCTCGGCGTCTAACAGCTTACTAGCTCGTACAGCGGAGAGAACTCCAAAGACATTCGTGCTCCAAGGCGATCCCAGTCGATCAACACACCCTCCGTCATCCAAGAGGTCTCCTTATATAGTTTCCCTCGGCAGGCCGTGACGTCACATGGAATTATCTAGTACATTCAAGCGTATCTTCTCTCCTAATAGAAATATCGAGAAGATTCCAGCACCTTTGAGATCCCATATTTCGTCGCCAAGGTCAGGGATCCAGACATGGTTGCTGTCGATCATCTCATACTTACCCCTGTAAAACTCCCTTCCCAACCATAAGACTCACATTGCTGGGAAGCGACTTTCCATGTTTGTAACAGTATGCATATAACCGGGTTAGTTTAGTTTAGTTATATTAACGTCCCGTTTTGAAGCAACACGAGGGCTATTTTGGGACGGACCTCGTAATTTTGAACCATGGTCAGATGACGAGGACGACACCTGAGCTGGCACCCCCCTCTCCAAACTTCCATCGAGTCTCGAACCTGGAACTCTCCGGCCCCAAAGCCGAGACCTTACCACTAGGCCACCGCGGCCTCATGCATATAACCGGGAGCTGATGCTGTGAGCGGGATCAATTAGTTATGAGAAAACCACATGTAGACTAATATTACCAAATGTATATGAAAGTTTGTAAATGATTCATTTTTGTACACTTGAATGTAACTTGGCATATCTTTTGATTATAAAGATGAAATTTTGTAATCGAATTGTCACTCCCTACCATTGTGGGATTTTACACACTTACGTAATCTCCATAAAAATACCTTTTGTAAAATTTTCAGAACTTATTATTATTAAAATTATAAATTCATCGATTGGTTTAATCAAATTTCGATTCCATATACGACTGGCGCTTCCTGATAATGAATTTCTGAAACATTTGATTTCAAAATTCCATAATATTGAATTATTAATTAAAGACTA
>BGPR01003343.1:81337-100672 GCA_013235015.1 Araneus ventricosus | reverse complement strand
AAAGACTGCTTTTACTAAATTTATTTAGCTTCTGTTTAATTTTTAAACAACCAAACGAAAAAAATTCCGAAAGATATCTTCTAATCTCATATTCAATCCTTAATTTTCACCGCGGATTAGTGTCACCGATTTTTATTTCTAATTGCTTCAGCAAAATAATGCAAAACAAATTCCTTTTGCGTGTCCGGATTGCATTAAATGCTTTTAAGACAACCCAAAGTTATTCATTACAACTCTCCTGCATTTGGCCGAGAAAAATAGCAAAAATGGCACACTCATTTGCATTTCCTCATTCTAATTATAGAACCATTTTCTTAAAGACAAGCGAAATTTCAAAGTAAAGAAGAACCTTGCTGTATAATTAAAACGATAATTTCTGCTCATTACAAGAACTTGAAATAGTATCTCTCCTTAGAGCACTTCTTTCAGTTGTTTTTAATTATAAAATATATTTTCAAAACAGGAGGAAGAATTCCAAAACTTCATTTTTTCTGAGACGTAAAACCGCTAGGAATTCTGGGAATTTCTTTTCGCCCCGTTTGTCTTTTTAATGAGTGGAACCATTGGCGTTAATAATCCTACTTAAATGGTAGGAGAAGAAAAACAACTTTGAAAGCAATTTTTATTTACGATTAACGTTTTCGGTTCAATGTTCGTGCGCTAGTTTTCAGCTAAGAAATTCTGCCATCTTTTTTTGGCTGGAGAGGGGGATTTTTATTGATCAAAACATGGTTAAAGTGAAACAAAACAGAAAAATAACGGAGATTGAAGAAATTAGAACATTGAAATAAAACTTTGGTTTACATTTAACTTTTAGGAAAATAACAATTGAGTTACATACTAACTGCAAATATTTTGATCATCTTGCGCGACATGTCTTTACAGAAACATGCATTCCTTATGAATTCATGATCATTATTTGACTTTGTAAATTTAAAAAAAAAACCTTTGAATCAAAATCGTGGAAAATGCAATAAAATGACGGCGAGAATCAAATACTGTTAGTTAGATAAATACTGTTAAATTAGTTATAACGACAGTCAAGAGATGAAAATAGTCGTTATAACTGATTTTTCTTTATAAGCGAATCATAATAGAGTGAAATACAATAAAGAATGCTAAAAATAAAGTAGACATACTTCTTTATTCCTATCTAGTTAGAACTCTTTTTATGAAAATACATATCCAGAGTAATGTACATATTTTGCTTTCACATTATCCCCTAAATATTCTCTAATTTTCGGTACTTTGTGGAATGCAGCAATTTCTGAGACTGGAGCGTTTAAAGAATCAATATTCAATGCTGCTATCAAATTTGTTTGCTGTTTATTGTTGTTCCTTCATTTATTTCGTCTTCCTCTGTTTAAACAGATTTCGGCTTCGCGACGGGAGAGTTGCAGATTCGAAATCCTATTCCACTGAAGAACCGCCGTGTATACTAGGGTGGATCGAAAAGTATAGGAAAAAACTTTTTTTTGAAATTATTTTTGGCATGGGGCGGGAAAGTTGTGTCTTAAGTATATTATTTTATATAATTTTTTTTATTGAAATTCATTTATATCTTCCGGTGCCCCAAGCGCCTCAAAAATAGTTAAAAATTGAATTTTTTATGAAAATTTACAATTTTTTTTGTTTTGTTTTGAAATTATTTTTGGCATGGGGTGGGAAAGTTGTGTCTTAGGTATATTAGTTTACATATATTTTTTTATTGAAATCCATTCATATCTTCCAGTGCCCCAAGTGCCCTAAAAATAGTTAAAAATGACATGTTTTTTTTTTTAAATTTATAAAAAAATATTTTCAAAATTTCCTTTAGCGCCGGGTAAGAAAATTTTGTTTTGGGTATATTAGTTTACGTTTTTTTATTATTATTAAAATTCATTCACATCTTCTGGTGGCCCAAATGCCCTCCAAAAAGTTAAAAATTGACATTTTTGCAAATATCTATTAAAAATTGTGAATTAATGAAAAATATTTGTTAAATTGACACACTATTCAAGTATTAAAGTACAAACTTATAAATAATTATAATTTTATAATAATACATGAAGTATAAATTTAATAGTCAAAGCAATAAATCACAAAACTTATAAAAAATGTAAAGTGAACTTACATCATACATTTTTTAATTCTATTAGTTTGAAGATTTACATATTTCTAAACGATGTAATCCTTTTTGGTATTATAATGCTTGATAAGACTTCTTGATTATATCCTATTCAATATGAAGCCGTGTCTTTTTTCTTCATATACACTTTCCAACGCTTCAGACACTAAGCGAAAACATCCTTCTACAGCTTGGGTATGGCATGGATATTTCCTACGTTTTTCTAATTTTTACCATGGCCTCAATTTCTTTAAATGGAACATTCATCAAAAGAGGTGGTGTTGCCAGTTAATAAGTGCAAAATAATCCTTTGCTTTAAAGTCTATTTTTGGTACTTGAAAAATTCTTTTTCTGATGATCCTCTGTTTTCATTTCTAGGACAAATTAGTTTTCGTAGTGCTAAAGATCTTATATTCTCTCTGTTATCTGTGAGCTTTGACAATAGCAAATTTTCAGGATGACAAAAGAAGCTATTTCGTTGAATAAAAGTGTCTACTATATTTCTTAAATTGGGTTCCAAATATCTAGAAAATGAGATAAGTCTCCAAATATGCCGCGCTGGTTCTGTTATGGAGGGCTTTGTCTTGACATGGAACCAAACAGGTTGCATATACCTTCATAATATATGTTTCAAGAATAATAAGATTGTCAGATGGGTTTTCTTTGACGACATATAACCTTAAAATTCTATCTGCCAATTCTAAATTCCACCTTGAGGGAGAAACCGGACCAGGCTTTCTTAATGCCATGTCAGAATAACATTCACCACGTGATATCGATCAGAAAATATCATATAGATATTGCTGTTCATTGCTGAGAACCATTCTATCTATATTATCTGACATATATCCACACTTATTGAAGAAAAAGGAGCTACAGGTAGCTCCTCGCAGGTTTTGATTGCTTTACCAATTGGTCGACAAAATTGTTTAGGACCAGTTGTTGCACCATCCAAAGAATTTAGTAGATGACGAAGAGGTAAAACATTTGTTTGAAGCAAACAAATGCACCATTGTAATGATCTATTGAGGCCAGTTCCATCAAGCGAATAATACTTCTCTTGTGCGTAGTATTAGCATTTGCTCCATCGCATCCAATTACTGTTAGCTCATTTAATTGCATATTATTTGATACAAAAAATTGAGTATTGCTTCTTTTATGGCTTTAGCTCCTCCTGTTGTAGCAGTAACATGTCCGATATACACAGAGTTAGGTTCGTTTACAAGAGTATAATGATCCTCCTTCGTGGTCTTTGGGTCCTTCTTAATTAGCACTTTTGTGTTGTCTTTCTCAAACGAAATATAATCCTGTTAAAGGAGACCAAGACACTGTTAACTTAGTAGACTCTGCAAGTGCATTTTGAAGCTTTTTACGCTGTCTACGAATTTCATTGCGATCTCCCACATGCGAAGTCTCTCCTTCGTGTACAATTCCAACGTCTTGTAAAACAGCACTGGCAAATGAAGCAGCTTCTCTATCTGAAATTCCGTATCGATCACATTCCCTTGCTAAGGTAGGGAAATCTAAACGATTTTGTGATTGATATTGCATGGCAATTGCATCCGTAGCTGTATTCGAGGACGAAGACATAGCGTTGAGCTGAAGTATCTCCATTGATTGAGCAAGAGCAGCATCAGTTTTAACCATTTTACGTTTTTCCTTCTGTCTTCGATCTGTTTTCGTTTACCCTTTTCTCCTTTTTTTAGTCGCAATTACGTCCACTCCTCCAATAACCATTTTACTTTCTAATCTTTGATCTTTCATAAACATTCGCTCAGCAAGTGGAATTTTCATGTCTTTTTAGCATTTACATGTTTCGAAATTTGCACACTTACAAAATGTGATATCGAACAAACACGATATTTTTTCATTACGATAATTTTCCAATTTTTGTGGTATTTTTTATCATTCCTTCGCCCTCTCCTTTACGTTTCTCCCTGTAAAATCGTTTCTTTAACACATTTTTTATTTTTAATTTTTAATGCGAAATTTGCATAAAAATCGTTTTTTTTTTTTGCAAATATTTAAGTGTCTTGGGGCACCGGAAGATATTAAACAAAGTTGAAAAAATTTTGCATGTATGCTAGTACACTTAAAAGACAACTTTTGCACCCTATGCCGATTATTTTATCCACACTTTGATTTTTCGATCCACCCTAGTGTATACGGACTGGTGCATTTTAAGGCTCGGTTACGTACATGGAAATTTAGTCGGACAAGGCATTAGTGACCCAAACTGCCAGAGAAGCGATTAGCTGCTTGAAGTACATCGATAGCAGTTGAGAAGTACACACATACCTCCCGTTCTGTTGCGATTTCTCTATTATTCGTGGGGATCAAGCTAAGCAAATGTGTCGGGCAAGTCATTAGCGAAACTCCTGCTTTGAGGGAAGCAGGTGTGCACTGCTGCACTGATATAACTGCATTTCCAGCCGCTTATCGCTTCTCAAGCATTTTGCTGCTAATGATTTGTCTGTGGCGGCCTCTTGTACCTTTGCATTTTTATCTCTCACCTTGCCATGAGGCGGCAGGTAGAATTTTATTCTTCCATGCAAGGTGCTAAAAAGGTGCAGCTCTGCGCGCGCACTATTCGTCGAAATATTTATAGGAGTGCCTTTTCCATTTCCGTCAGACAGAGAGAGAGAGTGCGAGAAGCATAAGCCAACCCACCTTGGTGAAGTATGAGCCTCTGTGGTAGTTCAACAGATGATGTTAGCCATCTTGCCTAAACAGAGTATGAGCCTTTCGACTGATTTTCCTCATCTGCAATTGGGTGAGGCTTGTTGATCATCAGTTACCCAGATCCAGATGTACCTATAGTCCTTTTGCTCCTCACTGAACGAGTTCCTCTTCTCGCCAAGTATACTTGAGTACATGGTAACTTTTTGATACGAGATTATTTTTCTTCAGATTCATTTTGTTTAAATGTTTTTAATATTCTAATCGACAATTTCATTTTTTGCACAATATACCTTGTTAAAATGTGAAATAAATGTTTGTTTATAAATCTCTTGCCTGGAATATCATTTGCAACTTTCTGATCTGAGTCAATAATGAAGTAGGGCATTTTTTGAGGTATCCTCTATCCCCTTCTTGTCCAACACATATCGCACATGTGCACTGGGCCTAAATGGTTCGAAAGTAGAACGTCCTACCGCTGGTGTGGTGTGGAAGTTTGGAGAGGGGCACAGATTCGGATGTCGTCCTCGTCATCAGATCACGGCTCAGTATTAGGAGGCCCATCCCAAAATAGCCCTTGTGTGGCTTCACAAAGGGAGGTTAATAAAACTAAACTAAATTAAACTCCTCTATCGAAATCCCTTTTCCAAGTTCAACAGCATCCCCATCTGACCCTGTTGGTTTCACCAGTTTTAAAAACAGTGTTATAGCGAAAGCTTGCTTTATTTCTACTCGCTACAAACAGATACTTCTTGTATCTGTTTGTAGCATTCGTTGACGGCGATTGCGCATCTCTCATAATAGCGGGATTCTGGTTATTAATCGTATTCATAGTATCGGACTTTTACTGAGCATGTATTGAAAATCCAAATAGTAAAGCAAAATAACAAAATACTTAAGTATTTACAACAGAGAATCTCGCCCTGATGTAGTATCCAAGTTAAGCTAACTGACTGGCCGTGGCGACACGGACACTATGGCCGTAAGCATAGTAGCCCCATTAGAGTGGCTCCCATTGACGATCCTCCCATTAGAGGGGTACGATCCATCGTCGGAGGTGGGCACTGAGGCCCACAACGCACATGCAGTTTGTGTCCGACAAGACATTAGCGGCAAAATGCCGGAACAGCATTAGCAGCTTGAAATGCGGTGACAGCTGTTCATCAGTGCAAACATACCTCCCGCAGAGAAGAATGTAGCCAATGACTATCTGACAGATTCTTAGCACTTTTCCTTCGAACCGGAAAGAAGTCGGAACAGAACCGTAGGTATGTGTATACTACTCAACTGCTATCAATGTACTTCGAACCGCCAATTTCTTCTCCGGCAGTTTTGATGCTAATGACTTGTGAGACACAAATCACATGTTTGTACCGGGCCTAAGAGTAACACCGCCACACAGTGCTACCCACCAGGGAAGTGAGACTCCGCTTACTTATCATCCCCTTATTTGAAGTGCTCTCCGGTGGGATACAGTACTTAAGTATGCAGTCGTAAGTGATGTTATAGAGGGACGAGACTCAAGTTTGTGTGTAGTGCTGCTGAAGAATCCAGTCAATTTTAGGAACCATTTTTTATTAGGCTACGTTCCACAGCACAGAACATTAAAGTTACAAGACAGAGAACAACATCACGAGACAAGCACACAGACAAGAATGACAGCGAGGCATCATGGGAAAAAGATGGCTCCAGTAGCGCCACCTACCATAGAAAGGAGAAGGCAGCTGATTGTAACCGCTACAATGTTTCTTTAATCACGTGAAGGCTTTGCTCAAGATGATTGAGATATACGTTTTTTTAAGAAATGACGTTTCCTTCTTGGCATCATACCATTCACATGGAACCCTCTCTAATACCCACGACGGCCCAGCCTACCCAAAAAGGGTGTAAGGCAAAAAAGGCCGCCGGGGAAGCAAAGAAACCCCTAAGGCGCGTCGGCCAACGACTAGGCGCAGACCCCGGACCAGCCTTTATTGAGTCAAAGAGAAAATGTTACAAACATTGCCCATAGTGGCAGTAAAACATAAAAAGGGTGCTGGACACATAAAGAATAAAAAGGGTGCCGGACACACAAACTTAGTAAACGTAGTTACAAAAATAAAACACCAATACATACTATGCTCAAACAGGAGCAGAAATTAAATACAAAAGGTGCCGGACACAATACATAACGTCGCAACACAATTGATAAAACGATACAAGCGATGAGGTCTCAAGCGACCAACTCATCGGTCGCCACGAAAATATACAATTAAAGTGTTACAACAGATCAGCATAAGAATCCCGCAATACAGACAATTAATAAATAAAATTGCCATAAAACATCAATTATCATATATAAAAAGCAAATATAAAACACACATAAAAGACAGACAAGACACACACACATCACACGAATCACAGCAAACACACACACACACCAAGTCGTATAAAAAGTTAAAAGAGAATTCCAAATAGGTCATTTAAAAAGATCTAAACCCAAACCAGGAAACATCAGAGTGAAATCGACGACATCCGATTCGTTAAAAAGAGAACAGATAAAACAGTTAAAAAATGTAAAAATCAATTAAGAAACACAATCCCAAATACAAGCTCGAAGGAGATCCCAACACACCCCAATTACCTACAACCAACCCCTGGAGAGAACGGAGGAACGAATCTAACCTCGTAAAAGTTAAAAAACAACGACACATAAACCGACTAGGGCCAAAAAAGATTTAAATAGGTCTCTATTAAAATATTTTAAAAATAAGATCACAAAATCTAACAAAAACAGACAAGTTTAAAAAGTTTGCAGAATAAGCGTGGGATGGGAGAGCAGTAGACAATATATAAAAACCATTAAAAACAGTAAAATATTGCAATAAAATATTCAACAACAATACACAATACCACCCAGTATAAAGAGATGAGGAACTTTGAGTACATGCAAAATAATGTCCGAAAATGAAACGAAGTATAAAAAGTATATAAAAAGTATAAGACATCATAAAATACCACCAAGTGACCGACACAGTTAAAATGCAATAAAACAGGTCTTAAAGCAAGTGAAAGTCCACTTAAGTCAAGTAATTAAAATAGAGTTAAAAATATCAAATGTTAAAAATGTACAAAGGATCTAAAAAAGTCAAAATATATAATTAACAAACAAAGCGACCCAACAACGAATATCTGAAGGATCAAGACCACTGCGGAGTTAAGTGTAACTGAGAATAGTTACAGTTGGGTCCAGGGTTATTCATCAGGCGAACCATTTCGGCGGCGGTTGTTATTATTCGTTTCATGCAAGATTTATTCACCGGAGTGATCTGGCCGCACTATCACGACTGGGGATCTCAGTTCCGTTCTTAAGTTTACAGAGAATATCAAATGCGGCTATCTTAACACTTTAATGGGACATTTTGTTCAGTAATGGTAAAATATATTTGGGGATGAGACTGATTTAAGGAAGGAAATTAATTTAGCTTATTAGAAAAAATTTATTTGTTTTTAAAACTTCTCCGTTTTTCGTGGGAAATATGCTTTCCACCGTTCATTGGGTACCATTTTTTTTTTATTTACTTCCCACGCCGATCCAACTTACCCAAAGGGTAAAAAGCTTGACACAAGCCAGCGAGAAGAAACATTTCGAAAAACACATACTAGACTCATCTTGGTTGAAAAATAAACACGCATAAAATGCATGAAGAAGCAAGAAATAAGGTGTGCGCGAAAATTTTTAAATGACATACTGCACCCATTTTGGCTGAAGTTCTAAATAGCAAATGTGAGATAAACATAGGGAAAAAAGATATATGCATAATAATAAACATTAATATATAATAAACAAATAATCATACATAAAAATAAATAAAAGAATGATAATATGATAAAGAATGATATAATTCATGATAATAACCATAATATTAAATAATAAATAGACGCTCTCGCTGCCCTCCGGACGGGATCGTGGCCAGCACCCACTTTGCTCAGCACTGTCCTTTGGCTGCTTCGAGGCTCTCAGACACTACTTTTTCAGTTTTAAACACTGCATGAAGATCAGTGGAACAGATCATAAAACCACAGCAGATTTCGTATTCTTTGTAGACAACAGAATCCTTGAAAATTGTGAAATCTTTCAATGAACCTCATCTAGTTGTAATGTTTGTATAACTTTTTCACGAATTTCGGCATGAAAGTCTTCAGATCCATAAATACGGAATGAAATCGCCCTAACTAAACAGTTTCCATCATTTCTAATTGGTATTTTACAATATCTTTGACACGCCATTTTGATGGAACTGTTGGGATCTATATATTTAAAATAATATGGTAAAATCTTCAGACAGTTCGCCAGCTCCAACCACTCGACGGATTTCTATAATTTTTTTCATATAAAAGCGTATAACGTCTAGATACATCAAGGGTCTTCTGTCCTCTACCATCCTCCATTTCCGAACGAAATCGATAAAAACATTTCTCCACCATACATTCTCTGTATGTTTAATATGGTAAAACTTTCAGACAGTTCGCCAGCCCCAACTACTCGACGGATTTCGACATTTTTTTTTTTCATTTGAAAGGTTATGACGTCTAGAAATGCCATCAAGGGTCGTTTGACTCCCCACCCTCCATTTTCGAACCAAATCGAAGAAACTCTTCTCCTCTGTACATTGTCTGTGGGCAAACCTTGATAAAATTCCTCAGCCCCAACCACCCGACGGATTTCGACAATTTTTTTTAATTGAAAGGTTATGACGTCTAGATATGTCATCAAGATTCGCCTGCCCCCACTACCTCCCATTTCCGAAGGAAATCGAAAAATTATAGAGAATGTATAGTGGAGAAGTGTTTTTTCGATTTCGATAGAAAATGGAGGGCACAGTCGACCCTTGATCACATATCTAGACGCAATAACCTTCCAATTAAAAAAATTGTCGAAATACGTCGGGTTGTTGGGACTGGGATATTTCTACAAGGTTTATCCATAGACAATGTACAGAGGAGAACTGTTTTTTCGATTTCGTTCGAAAATGGGGGGTGGCGGTGGCAGTCGACCCTTGATGGCATATCTAGATGTCATAACCTTTAAAATGAAAAAAATTGTCGAAATCGGTCGAGTGGTTGAGGCTGGCGGACTCGGTGACATTTTTTTTACCAAATTATTTTAAATATATAGATGGCAGCAAGAAAATTAAACAACTGAAAGTTGGCAAAATATGTCCATTAAATTATAATTAAATTACATATTTTTGTCTGTATGAATAGTTGGTAAATTTTTACAACACTTTTGGTCGGATGGCTGGTTTCGGTCGTACAGAGTGAGAGCAGGATAGCCATGTTGCTCCAAAAATATGGTGCAAGTGGAAACTGGGTTTATAACCCCTTGCCCTACAATTTTATTTAACCTCCTATTTAGATGAAGCCACCCTTTTGGGATATTTTTTTATTATTTCAATCTATTTAAGATGGTGAAGGATACTTGAGACATTTAAGCGTTTCCAAGTGATTTTTGAATTTAAAATTAATTGTTACTTTGACTCAATTACGGATTTAAATAGCAAATCTTCTGTAATTCGATGCAAGTGTCAGGCACGTTGTTATAGGTTAAGTTGTTAAAACACTTTCATCGTAAGAAAAAGCGTATGAAAAGCATATTTAAGTAAAATATTTTAATTCGGCTTTTTGCGTTGATGTGAAATCAAGTAAAAATGTTTTAATGATTGTACATCAGTCAGTTTTCAAATTCCAAAATTTCAGAGGATATTTTTCCGAAACATAAAACCACTCGGAATTCTAGGAATTTCTTTTATCTTTTTAATGGGAAGAACATCGAAATTAATAATACCATTTCAATTATGCGACGAGAAAAAATAAATGAGAGGGTAATTTTTGCTTACGATTATCGTTTTCGTTTCAATGTGCATGCGCCAGGTTTGAGCCAAGAAATTCTACCCACTTTTTTGGCGGCAAAAAGGGGATTTTTATTGATCGAAAAACGGTCGAAGTAATAGAAGTAGCGAAGCGGGACATTTTTGCAGTTGTGTTTATTTTTTGTCATTTGTTACAGCTGTCCCGAGACTGAATAAATGGTCTTTTTGAATGTGTCACGCCCGATTTTGTCAAGGAAGAAACTTACTTTATAAAGGTGAGGGAATAATAAGACTAGACAGGACCAGTACGGTTTATTCGAAAAAACCATGCTTCTGTTGTTTACTGAAGTGCGTACGGCTTAGAATTTCTACAATTTGTGCAAATTTGTTTTTAGCATTTCATAACTAGAAGATAGAATAAAAGATAAAAGAAAGAATGACGTCACTGACAGAAAGCGAAATTTAAAGTTCTTTCTTTGTAAAATAATAATGTGGCATTTTAACAGATTTTTTTCTTTTCTTTTAAGTTTCGAAGTAGCAACGGAACGCTTTATGGAGTAAAGATGAAGACCTTTTCAATTAGAAAATTTGAAATTTTTCATATAGAGATTTTAAATAATATTTCATATAGAGATTTATAATATAGAATTAAGATAAAATGTAAATGAGCTATTACTATCTTAACCAGGCCAAATTTTGTTTTTTTAAAGTTATGTAATCTTTTAAATTCATTTTTTTCCTTTTCTTATAAATTCATTTTTGCTTTTTTTTGTAAATGCTACGTAACGAACGTAATTCTAAAAAATGCTTAAATATTGATATTTTTAACAGAAAAGTAATCTAAAATCAATAGAAACGTGTAAAGGTACAGAAAATGGAAACTTGTCAGGAAAAGAAAAATATATCCTCAAATCATTCGTTTGTTTTTTCTTTCTTTACGTATAATTTAAAATTCTTAGTACTTAAAAAAAAATCAATAAATTATTCTTGCGCACCTAATCAAAAAATAGCACAATTTAAATATTTGATCTTGAATTTATTCACATTTTTATGCTCTTTATAGACGTATTGAAAGGGATTATTAGTCTCCATTTCAGTCTATATCTTATCATTACACTATTTAGGATATCCAAAACTTACTTTCTGTTGGGAAATCAAAATCATAAAGTGCAATAGAAAAAAATTTTCTTCACTAAGGTACGTGGTTTAAACTGTATTTATACATAATTGCCAACTATGTTAAGACACTTGTCAAACCGAAGTATCATATTTTGTATTCCTGTATCGGAGATCTATGACGCCTATCGAAGATCTATGACGCCTGTTACTGAAACTTCATTCCAGGAAACGTCTACACTCTGTTCCCTTTGGACAAATCGCACGGGGGTCAGGACAACTTAACGGAAGCAGGGATAGATGTGGGGTCAATCATGTGTCCCTGCGGGAGCGCTGTATGAACTTCCTTCCACGTATACCCATTCAACTGACAGGGAACCCTTTGGGTTCCGAGCTCAGGGGTATACAGTGGCCCTAATGTTAATGTCGCTGAAACTAGGTAGTAACAGCTTGCTTCATAGCATTATTGTATTGGAACCTCTTGCCAGAAAGGAGTGCGTTAAAGTTGAAAAAGTATGTGAAAATCACATGGGACAAGGTCTGAGTTGTAACGGAATGAGAAAAAATTTCTCATCCAAAGTCTGTAATGAGTCGTTGCGTTGTGATGGCGGCAGGCGTATCGATTCTTTCACATTATTGCAACCCACAACGAAACAACTAGTGATGATTTTGATGTCTAGCAAATGTTTCGAACTAATCAGTGTGCAATTTTGCAATTAAACGCATCTACGCTACAAACTGCTAGCGGAACGAATTCTCTTGATAACCCATGTATATAGAAAGTCATATCTTTCTATACCTGCCACTGATATCTAGTATTTCTTTTTCTGTACTGTGCATGCTCTTAAACTTTTGATGAGTGGGTTGGGGCAAGCTGATAACAACTGCTATGATACATACAGATGTAAGAATAAATAAACAGTCCCAAATAAATAAAAAATCTTAATGATAGGAATAGAAAAATATCTAATAAAGACTAAATAACAATAATAGAAGCAATTTATCTGGTGCGCGCAAGTGCAGCAACAACCAGGAAAAATTGAGCTGACAAAGATATTGAAGCAAATTAAGGAAAATTTAATAGTGATAGAGGTAAAAATACAATAATATTAAGAAAAAACGAATGAAAAAGAAAGAGGAGGAAGAAGAATCCGACGGATGATTTCATCAGAGACCGTCATCCATGCAGATTAAAAATTAGAATAGGTTTTCTGTCGAGCAGAAACGACTTTAAGGTCGAAATTAAATTTTTCTCTGAGGCCGGAACCTATTCCGGAAAAATATTAGAAACAAAATAAGGAATAAAACAATTATCCCCAAAGAAGAAATTCAAAACAGTTTTTTAAGAATAGTCTGAAAAAAGGGCTAAAAATATTACCTCTCTTTGTTGTGGAATGAAATGACGCTTAACAAAAGTAAACTTTGTTTATAGGTGTGCGTACCTATCTCCATTTAGTGAGGGATACACTAACTAAAAACCTGAGAATTTTTTCGTTGCTTTTTATTTAGGAATGATGTAGGATAGGAATGAATATTAATGATAGGAAACTATCCTTTAAAAACATACGTCGATACACTCTCTTAAATATAAATTTCTTTTAATATAACTAGATCATGAGAAATATGAAATGCTGCTCATTAGCATTCAAAAGCTCAACTTAAAATGTAGAAAATGGTGGACCAAAAACTGAATGTGAGAATTTTCGTGTATTTAAAATTGCAAACAATTTTTTGGAAGCAACATATGCTTCAGCCAATGAATGTTATCTTTTGTGGTATCACTGAATATATTTTTGAGGAGTCGCCATTACTCAAGAAATATTTTTGTGTACATTTTATAGTTGTTTTCTTAAGAAATATCAAGATTTTATAGCCTACTTTTGTCCAAAGAGTTTATTTAGAAAAATATCAAATAATCATTCTTAATTACACACTTTTATTTGACTTGACATGTTTCAGAATTTCGTAATTTGGATTTTTGATCACGCACTCACACGCTAGAGTTTCCAAATTTTGCATTATATTATTTAAAGCCTTTTTATTATTTAAGCATTTTCATTATTTTAAACCAATCAACGGCCGTAGATTGGTGATCTTCCTCCAGATGGACAAGATGTAAAATCGTCCAAAATAGAGATAGATAACCAAAGGTTCATAATTCATTTAGTTTTAGCCGTAGAAGAGTGAAATATTCTTCATTAAAATGTTAGTGTCCAAAAAATATTTTACTAAATATGTCTAACAGGATGGTGGATTGTATAAGAATTTATAATACGAATTTTTTTTTCAGCAGTACATTTATTGACTCAAACAACATCTCTCTATATAAAAAGCTTATGTGGATGCAAAATCGGGCCGAATTTTTTTATCGCAGTTTGGCAACAGCTCGCAAGTTTGGTTTGTTTACATCGGATCGGCGGAAAGTCTGAGACAAAGATTTAAGTCTTGCAATTTCGATTAGGCAAATGAATGAACGCCCTTTTTCAGCCCTGAGAAAAATTATGTAAATTTCTTGACTAAATTACAACTGGAATGACCGTGTATTCACGTGGGAAAGCTTTTTGAGCCACATTCGTCAGTGCTTATTTGCAAAAAGGCTATCTTATCAATTTTAAAAAGCTAAAAGTAAATAATTATTATGGTTCTAATTTTGAATAGTTAATATGAACATGTTTCAAGCCCTCTTTCTCCCTAATATGTCCTTTCTTAGCTAGAAGGTTGTGAAATGGGTTATATCATCTGGACAACTCAAAGTTTGTGAAGTTTAAAACATAAATAGCTGCCCAGAGAAAAAAGTTCTATCTTTTCTGACTAAAAAATAATTGCAGTGTGTGTGTATACAAAAAGGTAAGCTTTTCTGTGCAACATTTCACTGAAAAGAGGGTCCGTTTAAAATTTTGGTGTAAAAACGACAATTTTGTCAATTTAGAAAAGCTAAAAGTAAATAAGTATTATGGGTTTAATTTTGAATAGTTAATATGAACATGTTTCAAGCCTATATCCTCCCTAAACTGTCCTTTTTTAGATAAAAAGTTGTAAAAAGAGATATATCATTCCTGACAACTAAAGTTGTCTGAGGGGTTTAAAACATAAATGACTATCCAGAGAAAAAATCTATATCTTTCTTGACTAAATAATTATTGAAGTGCATGTGTATACATGTGGAAAAGCTTTTCAGATCAACATTACCTTGAAAAGAGTGCATATTTGAAATTTTGGTAAACAAACATTTTTGAAGATTTTAAAAAAGGCTATCGTATAAATTTTTAATATGAACAAGTTTCAAGCCAATTTTCTGCTTAAATTCTACTTTTTTCAGCTAAAAGGTTGGAAAATGCGTTATATTATATTTCGACAACTGAGATTTTCTGAGGTTTAACACATAAATGATTAGCTAGTTATATTTTAAAAACGTTATATATTATCAAAAGTTATATCTTTCTTGACTAAATAATTATTGGAGTGAGTGTGTATACATGTGGGAAAACTTTTCTGAGCAACAATTTCTTTGAGAAGAATGCATTGTTTGGATGTTTGGTGGCATGAAGTTAGGACATCTAAAACTGTTGAAGAAATAGTCAATTGTGTATACCAAAAAAATTTAAACGACTGATTTCTCATTGATGTAAATCATTTTGATTTTTAAACATCTTTGAATTATATATTTTAGCATTCAAATTTCTTTCTAACATTTACATATATGTCTCTCTGCTACCAGAAAATTTTAATTTTCAAAATTGATGTTTTAGTTTTTAGTAATTGATGAAAAATTGATGTTAACTATTCATGCAATTACAAAATATTTAAATTTATTTTTAGTAATTAATGTACTTTTAATTACCTATTACCAGCAGAAATTCAAAAGTGTATGACGAGAGAGCGAAGCAAGTTGGGATCACGGGATTCTTGGGGGTTGGCGAGCGGAACGAGTAGGGGTGGAATCCCATAGTAAAATATAATTCTTTACGTCATTTAAAGTCTTTTTCCTACTGAAAGACTATTCCTATCTCTAACAATTCAAAAATTAGTTATTAACACACTATTATAGTGAACATCCAGTATATAGGTATACAAAATTTAGACTAAAACTACGCTATAGACAGTACGAATATGGTGCTTAAAACTGATATTAATGAAATATGAATAAACCCATCTTACTGGAGTCGGGAAAGATTTAACACAACTAATTCAAATATGGACCTCATACTCAGCTTGCTGGATTTATGGGATATTTCTTTATCTTTCATCCTCATTTAATAATCTTTCATTTATTCAGTATTTTATTTTATATATAAAATAAATGACATCAAAAATTAGGTTTCATTTTCTTTATAAAGGGACGGAAAAATCTGAAATGGTTTCATCTACTTGTTTTTTGAAGCAATAAAGCAAAATCAGAAAAGAATTCACCCGTCTGTAGCAATATCCAGAATAAAAAAATGTTTTTCGCGAAAAAACCTTTCAAGATAAAGCAGCAGCTAAATACGATTTCAGCCATGAAAAGCTGAAGGCAGAGAGTCAGCCGATTATTCAGGTTGATTATTCGCAAGGATTCCGTTGAAAAGAAATGATATTTCTCCGTCCTGCGCCAAAGATTAATAACTCAAAATATTTTTTTCTACATTTTTATATCTTCTTATTACAAAATGGCGGCACAGATCGCTATATACAAAAATTGTTTTGTAGAAGGACTCTTTTTTCCCATCTTTTCGTTTATTGAGAACTCTGCTTTCATAATTCGCGTCGCAAATTCCCCGTATGCTGGGAAGTTTAATAAATGGATAAAGAGCCCCGGGAAAACTTCCTTACCTTTCTTTCATTTCATTCTTCTTTGATGTCAGTGTGCCTTTCTTTAATTTCGTTATGAGAAAGGATATACTTGGACTCTACTTGGAAATAGGTCTTTGTGTAGTTGGGCTGAAGTTTCGAAGTTCTTGTTTCCAATGTGTGTCGTGTTTGAATTCAGGGTTTGGGTTTTTGAATGTCCCCTGAATATGAACACCGTTTTAATTATAAAATCATTTTGTGCTTGAGGGAATACATGAATATTTAATATGAACTAAAATCTTGCTATAAAGTTACTTATTTTTTTAAGTTATGATTCTGTATTTGTGTTTGTATTCCACATTATTGGAAATTGCCGAAATGATTTCATCACACTGATGTTTCATTTGTGCGCTTTTAAGTAAAGTTTAGACCTATTTTGAATTGATGATCGAAGCATTTTATGTTCTTTTCATTAACGACTGTACTTGTCTCATTCAGCAGATTTGCAGATATATGAGAAGAAGAAAAGTGACGAAGTCAAAATATGTAATTCATAATAGAGAAATACAAATTAAATTTAAAATATAAGCATATCATAATTTTATAAAGATTACTAAATTCTAAATGCGGCCTCTAATTTAAATTAAAATGGTACCTTCATGCTGATTAAAATCTAATATCATGTTTTCTCATCAAATTTATCTTTTACTGTTATAATCATGTACAGCAGTAAAAAAATAAAGCTTTTAGAAAATATTTTACTGAAAATATATAGTTTTATCACAATTTTTAAACGACCCCTATACAGTCAGCAAGGGTTTGGAGACGGTAAAAGAACCCCCCACGACGCAAATGACCTCTTGCTTACCAGAAGGGGGAGGGAAATGTTTACCTACTTTCATTTCTGTCCTCGGCCGTTCTGGGTTTTAATAGAAGTAGATTGCAAAGCACTGTGGCTTTCAGAGGGTTAACGATAGTTGATTTTGAAATTGACTCTTTATTCGTGTTACCAAAGTTATTCTGATCAAAAAATGTTTCTATCTCAGTCTATTAGACAAATCAATTCATAATTAGGTGTTTCTTGCTTACATTATTTCTTGTATGCCCTCAGTTATATAGGATGATTGTAAATTGTTTATTCAATTATACAATAACTATTTTTGAAACATGAAGATTTCTTTGATGTTTAGTTAGAAATAAGTATGTCTCGCAATAGTGGTTTATTAATTTTATTCTGATAATTGTTTCTTTTTTATTTCGGGGTTAATGCTTTATAAGCCTAACGAGCCAGAATTAGTATCAGACTTTTACCATATTTCTTTTTTTAAAAAAAATTTATAAAAACGTTTCTTACGTTATTAAATATTGTAAAAAAAAAGATTTTGAAATGATTTAGGCAAACAAAACACAATAATGCCAATATATAAATTTTCTTTTTCAAATAGACAAAAAAATGAGAAGCTTCGAAGTCTAATGTAAAGAAAAATGTTGCCAAATCCTTCGCGAGAAAGTGTTTCATCGCATTCAGGTATTAGCAGATATTCGAACTACAGAAGTTTCAATTATTTCATCGCTAACATCTGTTATGAACATGAGATTGTATGTGATATACCGATGTGAAAAAAAATTCGCCCTATTTGTTATAGGTTTCAAAAACATTACTTTTCTTTCCCTTGTAAAATTTGGAAAAGTCTGCTAGGTGGCGTTGATTGTTAAGCAACTATATGTCACTGTTTTATAGTTTAATAGTTCGTTCTAATGATTTAATGTAAATAAATCATTAATAGCGATCACTTTTGAAGAGAAAAGTGCATCGACATTCTTAAACATCCCAGAAATACTTTTAAATTTTAAAAAATAAAAGAAATCAACGCAACAGAATATATAATCTAATTACGAAGTGAAGGAAATTAGTCAGTCAATAGATTTCCTGAAAAAATTAAATATATATTTATATAAAGCCAAAGAAAATCTCGCCTTTTTATTTTCCACTATAAGATCCATTTATTGAATTCATATTTAATTCACTTCATATTGATAATAAATGTGCCATTTTTACAAGAACTCTTCTTAAACCTAAAAATATACTACTCTTCAACTCATAGAACAGTAGAAAACATAAAGAGAAAAAATTCACCCATCCATAGCAATTTCCTGGATAAAAACTGTTTTTCCTGAAAAGATCCCGCAAGACAAAGCAGCAGCTAAATGCGATTTCTGCAATGAATGGCTGCAGGAAGAGAGCCAGCCAATCCTTCAGGTTGATTATTCGCGAGGTTTCCGTTGAAAAAGAAATGATATTTCCCCGTCCTTAGCCGCTGATTAATAACTGTGACTGCAAATCCTTTTTTCTTTCCATTTTTATATCCTCGTTTTTCAAAATGGCGGCACGGATCTCTTTTTCTACCGGTTGTTCGTTTTAATCCAAAAATTGCTTTGTAGAAGGATTCTTTTTTTCTCCATCTCTCGTTTATTGAGAATTCTGCTTTCATAATTCGCGTCGCAAATTCCCCGTATGCTGGGAAGTTTAATAAATGGATAAAGAGCCCAGGGAAAACTTCCTTACTTTTCTTTCATTTCATTCTTCTTTGATGTCAGTGTGCCTTTCTTTAATTTCGTTATGAGGAAGGAAATACCTAGACTTTGCTTCGAAATATTTCTTTGTGAGTGGGGTGAAAACTTTCAAAGTTCGCCTTCTCGGTATTCGGTGTGTTTGGATGTCGGGATTTCCAATGTCTTTTAATTATGAATGCAGTTTTAGAAATAAAATGCTGCACTTGAATGAATGTTGAAGTCTCCGGCGCGAATTAAGTC
>BGPR01003343.1:58079-71341 GCA_013235015.1 Araneus ventricosus | reverse complement strand
CGGCTTTCAGACTAAGCATATCACTGGTTTCGTTCTTCTATCGATCTCCGTTGCCGAGTTATTTAATTTTAAAATGAGGGAGTCCTTTGTTGGACACCCTGTATTTTAAAAACCTGAAGAATGTTATGATTCATTATGAAAATAAACTTATTGAATTTTGATAAAGATCACTTTTTCAGAAAAAACTGTCTTAATTACTAAAGAAGAATTCAGTATGCGATTCATTAAAACTTTGTTTGCTTAAAGTGTTAATGGCTGAAAAATTATACAAATAAAATGCGATTTAATGCTTTTGTTTCGTCGCAAACATGTATATTTGTATTCTATTTATAATTAGAAGAAATCAAGAGAAGTTTCAAAATTCTTAATTAGAAAGGATAATGCATATCAGATACTGCAAGCGCATTTTTATTACCTTATTTGTTTTCTCTGAAAACAAACACTGAATTGTTGCTTTAAATGTTAGAACTGTCAATGTTTTTATAAAAGTAAAGTAGAGAAATATACATGATTTAATGAAAGAATTTCAATAAAAATGTCTTTTAAAGAAATCTCTTTGCAAAGTGGATTCAGCTTCAAATTGGCTCAGGTTTTTTTCTTCTTAGAATAAATACAAAGAAGTTTAAAGTTTCAGCAGTTCTGAGATCGGAAGTAAAGAAAAGAGAATTTTCTTAACTCTTTATAGAGGCATTTCATTTTCTTTCGTGTCTATTTTGAAACAAAGAAATTTGACGAAATGCTTGCTGGAATTGCGATACCTGATACAAGGTTTAAAAGAAATACCAATCTTTATTAATTCTTTGACGACGTTTTAAAATGCGTTAAAAATATGAAAGTAAAAAAAATTAATCCTTTATTCCGCTATAAAAAATGTTCTCCCATATATTGAGTTACTAAATGTTTTTACCAATTCTAAGCTAAACTTCAGCAAATAAACTATCTGAAACTTGTATTAGCAAACGGACTTTTTTTTTGTACCTAAGAACATTACTTAGCTTCCCAAAGAACATTTTTCTCCATATCATCCCATAAAATAATTCCAGGTGAACTTTTCTCAGTGAGTGTCTGTCTGTCCAATTTCATACTGATCCCCATAAAAAATGCAAGGAGCTTTAAAAAACATCAAATAAAGAGTGAAAGATTTCGGTTACATAGATAGGTCGGAAGTGAATAATAATGTTTGTCTCTTCAATAACGAGGCGACTTTTTACTTCTAGCTCTTTTAAAACAGAGACTTTTTGGGAGGAAATGACATGAATTGGACTCTTCCAACTTGGATGGTCATTTTCACCACCACCCTCCCCACTGCTATAACCTTCCCCTAAGGCGCACGGAAATGGGGTGTGATTGGCAAGGATAATTGGACCCCCCCTTTCCGCGCTTATCTCCTAAGTAATCTCAGAACCCCACTTCCCCTCCAAGCCAATCGCCTCAGACAGGCTTTCGCTGTTAAGGGGAAATTTTTAGACCTCCCGTAACCGCCTCGCTCGATATGAGAGGGTTATTGTAGCTGGTTTTGATTTATAAACATTGTTTCATGTATCCCCACAAAAATGAATCCATCGAAGAGAGATCTGTTAAGTCTACAGCAAGTATAATGCTTCATCTTCTTCCTAACAATATATTCACCAGAATTCCATCAGGATAGACTCTCACTTTCTCCATAGTTATGCGGAAGTGATCCATCCCGCTGTAAGCGCCATACTTTATTCTTGAAAACCCCTTGCATAAGTGCCACGAAACTACAGCCGTTTAAAGTGTCACCAATGCATTCTCAAAGAAGAAAGATCCAGTTAACTCACACATTAACAAATTACACTATATAGTTTTTGACTGATAAATTTAAATGCCGCGCAACTGTCAAATGAGAATGAACTGTCAAATGAGAAGTTATGTAGAAGCTGTAATTGCGACATTATTTATAAAAAATAAAATTTCAGTGGAAAAAATTGAAAAATCAATGTACTAATTAATTGCGATAAAGAAATTTCTGATAGTTGACAATATTCTACACTTATAAAAATAAATCTGAATTATGAAGCCTTTGTAAAAATTATTAATTGTTTATGCGGTTCTTACTGAAAATGTACATATATCTTCGGAACACTTCATCCACTGCAAGTTGAAAAATCTAATTTTAGCAGCCATATTCCACAAGTTTAAAAAAAAATCGGTTTCTACTTTAACCCTGATGAAGAAAACTTCTAGTTTTGAGTTTTGTTAACAATCTTCTTCCCCTATATTGCTTTTTTTTCCTTCCACTGCACTTGATCAGCTTAAATGAGTTGGTCTTGTGAAGTTCAATAGAGCGGAAGAAAAGAAATCTCAGATACTTTTGTCTCTTTGAAACTTGTTCGAAGTGCTTTTGATCAAAAGGAAATTGCGTCAATTACTGGTGTAGCTTCACATCTGCTTCCTTGTTTTTGGTGATATGCTTTTTTCCCCTTTTCGATACTTCATTTCTTCTCCGCCTCATTCAGCCGTACAACCTGCTATGTTTCATGATGGGCCAATTATTACATTTAAGCTGCTCATTCAATAAATGAGTGGACCAATAAAAAATATTAATTAACTCTAGATATTTTGTAAAGTGTATCAAAAAGTCATTGCGTACCAAGTACGGTGAAATATCGACCAATACATCTTAACTGGGTTTGTACATACGAGTAAAACTTTATAAAAATTGCGACAACCCTATAATAGGGAATTCTGACTAACATGGTTTTCACAGAGCATGACTGAAAATACAGAGTAAGCCCGAAGTCTTTCATTGAATATAAAACGTTAGCACAAAATAACTTTTGAAGATAATAATATAAAATTGTTAACATTACATAGCCTGGGTTTTAAAACTTTTTTGCTGTCCTCCAAATGATAGTACAACTAGTCCTCAAACCTAATCACTTAACCAAAAGTTAATTTTCAACGAAATGGCGTCGATGAAGAAAAACAAGCATTACTTTTTGCAATTCCATAGAACTGAAGAGACCATATCTGTTCAACGAGAATTTAGATGTGTTTATGGACACAATACACCAGATTTCAAGATCATAAAGCATCGGCAAGAAAAGTTTAGACAAATTTATAATGTTGCTGACCAGTGGTGTAGTCGCAAAGAAATAAAAGCCAGGACGCTCTAAAAGCAGTGCCGGAACGCTCTAAAAGCAGTGCCGGAACGCTCTAAAAGCAGTGCCGGAACGCTTTAAATGCAGTGCCGGAAAACTCTAAAAACAGTGCCGGAATGCTCTAACCTGGATGGCAAAAATCAGCTGTCTTAAAGAAGTTTTCACAATTTCTCTTATTTATTTCCCGTAAAGAAAAGGACCGGTGTTCCGGATCAGCTACAGATCTGTTGCTGATCTTCTAAGAAATGGTAAGCTTAGAGTAAGTGCAGAAAGTTAAATCAAGAGTCAAAGGTCCTCCTTCTAGTTTGGTGCGGAAGTTTGGAGATGCAATGCTGGCTTGAGTATCGCCCTCACCATTTGACGACGATTACAAATTACGAAATCCATTCCGAAATAGCTCTCGCGCCGCTTCGCTTAGAGTCAGCGGTAGAAATACGAAACTCGTTCGTTGTTCAGACAATGCAAGCAGATGCTTGTTCCAGAAGTGCTGAATTTGGAATTGAGATTCTCTACAGAATAAGGGACGAACAACTCAAATCGTGTTTACCTCTCAGATGATTCAATCATTTATGCCTTCTGAAAATTATATTAGCATAGTGTCTGTGTAACGATTTGTACTGTCTGCATAAAAATCAAAAAGTGGTGGGATTGTGTATATACATATAAAAAATGTTTTCGTTGTTGCAATCATAAAACAGCCAACTCGGCTGTTTGGCTGTTAACCAATTTGCTTTATTATAAAAATATTTTGGAGAGTGGCGGACATACCAACATCTTAGTTAAGGTTTTAGTAAAAAGTGTACAGAAAATCCCCGATTTTCTCAGATAAGGGAATAACAATATAACACGTGATCAAAGTGAAGGGAATATTGGCTATTTTTAATAAAGCGTTAAATAGTGTTTTAGGGAAGATGCATGGCGTCAAGGAGTCGCTGATTTCGCGATTTGTGTGCGCATGGAAACGAATAAAATATTCTTTTAGTAATAAATATGCCAAGACGAGAGATTTAATATACCTCCAGCGCGGGAAATAGAACGAAGCTGGAGTTTAAGAAAAGTGATTTTGGAATACATTAAGACTTTAAAATATATATATATAATATAAATCCAAATATAACTAGTATATAATCATACAGAAATAAAGTAAACAAAACATATCAAGAATCAAATCCTACACTAAAAACTCATTATTTCAACAATACATCAATTTTAAATAAAATCTAATAAATTGAAATTACTAAAGATACCATAAACAAAAAATCAAGTTTAAGCATTATATGTCAACAAGTGAAAGAACACTGTTGTTATTAAAAATAATGAAATAGGCAATCCAAGTCAATGGAGTTTTCAACAATTAATATAGCAGCTTGGCTGTGGACAAGCTTTAGCCAGGTTAAATTAATTTTGCCGTGCAAACCATCCCTGTTACTATTGTTGTTGAAAAAAAAAACAGGGTAATTTACCCTAAAATGAAAGAATTTAGAAAGAAACGTCTTATACTAACCCTAACAATAAAACATAACTGTACAGAAACGACTAAAATTCAGGTTAAAAATATGTAAATAACATTATATTGCAATAAGATATTGCACTAAAGACAGTAAATATATAATTCAATAAAATACCCATACTTTTCATTAAACATAAACTAATCTGTGTTTCCTCTTACACTTACCAGAATTCATCTCTTTCAATATAGTCCGCCACGCACATTGACATCCCATGTTGCCACAACCAAAATTCTTACCATGAATCAGCATAATTGACCAAATAATGTAATTAATTTTTGATATCATGAATTAGTAAGATACCTATATTAAAATTCTCAAAACAATATTAAAAAATGTAATATATTTAGTTATCTAGAAAATATTAGAAAATAGTTAAAAATGTCTATTAAAAAGGAAAGGAAGTATATATATATATATATATATATATATAATTACATTTCTGCTCCTTCTTGAAGTACTGGCCGTTAGAATAATCTAGGAAAACTGCAGTTTGTATCAATTCATGTTCATAAAGTTTCTTGCAGAGTAAAGAACACGTCGTCAAAGCATAGCTCAAGACAGCGCGAATTTAGTTCCTTTATGACATACACAGTTCCGTTTGTCATGTTAATGAGACGTCACGTGATTTATCTGCCAATACGTAACCGGGGTTTATTCTAATAAAAGCTTTCTTGCTTTAAAAAAGGTAAATTGAATACGAATAAGAAATAGTAGGCAAATCGAATTACAAAAACAGTAAAAATATTAATATCCCACAAATTATATGATTAATTACATCTTCTAAAGCTGCACATGTGTGCATACTTGAATTATATAATAATAGTTGTAAATCCCATTTATTTACAAATTCTGTATATTTTTGTTTATTTATCAGTATTTCATCCTCCTGTAATATGAATATGTGTAGCAAAATGTAAACTAAATTAATTTTCTAGATAAAATATAATTTTTTCCTCACATATTATTTTAGCTAAAAATCGTACATTGTCTTTGCGTCCTACCTTAAAAATTGCATTATTTCCAATTAACTGTCATAGAATTTCAAGTTATATAAGAAATACAACACAGACGGTACTTTAATTTTTCCCCGGAGAGGCACATAAATACTTTAATTAGTAAAAGAAATATACCCTCCGTTCCGCTTTAACTGGTCGATTAGAAAAATTAAGAAAAGGACTAAATCAAATATAGGTAAACTTAGTATAAATAGTTTACCTTGCATTTTTAACGTATGCATGTGCATCTGCCATATCTCCAAACTGAGAGTGAAAAATTAGGATGCATATTCTGATTTTCTTTATTTTTCAAATGATTATTTACAAGTGCGAAAATCAAATTTCAAATTTTAGGGTTTTTTTCTTCTTTAGTTTATATAATAAAGCTTTTCTGATAAACCGGCAATAAAAAGTAGAAACGATGACCATATATGGCAAAATACCATTAGGAAAGAAACGATTAACTGTCTTTAGCAATTATTTGTGATTTGCACTTAGTGTCAAAGACTCGATGGACCATCGATACATTTGATTTTTTTAATTTCCAAAGGTCTGAAAATAAATAAATTGTGGATTTCTTCATTTTTATTTTCTCGTATACAAAGTATACAAAGAGAAAGTATTGTAATCGTCAAAAAATTCGAACTCGAGATTTTGACGAATCTCCACGTTTTAGACCTCCCTGAGTCCGAGAAACACAATTTTGAATTATGTCTGTCTTTGAACACGATAACTCGAAAACTATTAGAGCTACGAGGATGAAATTTAGTATGTTGTCTTTAAACATAATTTGTAGGTTTCTGTCAAATTTTGGACAAAATCCGTCAACGGGAAGTCTGTCTGTCTGTCTGTCTGTCCGCGGTCATGTAAACACAATAACTCAAAAACTTGAATAGCTAGATGGATAAAATTTGGTATACAGTTTTATCTTCATGAATGTAGGTCCGTATAAACTTTTGGGCCAAATCCCAAAGGGTTGACTGTCCGTAGGTCTGTATAATCGCATACTTTTAAAAAATTATATCTCATAAGCCCTTTGGCTTAGATAAATAAAATTTGGTATCACGGATGCTAACATTAATTATAAATCTGTGACCAATTTTCATCTCAATGGGTTAAAAAACAGGTGTTTAAATTGCAAATTCATTTTTTTACTTTTGAAACGAATCCGTAATCTCCATGCGCATGCGTACTGGAAGCAATCTCTGTGCACGCGGAAGCTATGGAGCGAATTACGTCACTTTGTCCTTGAGCCGGCAAGAGTGGAATTGGTACGCATCACTTTGAATTTGATTCTTTACCTAAATATTTTTCAATCACTATAATCTAAAATGAAAAACCTTCTGATAGTCATTGGATTCTGTGTTACAGTAGGTTCGAATTTTTTTTATCCACGCGGGGGGAGGGGAAACAGCACCTTTTGGGGGCAGTATGCGAAAAAGTTTAGGGGAGACCACTCCCGCTGGTTTGAAATGGGGTTTCTAATTTTGGGCAACAGATTTTTCTCTTGTCCAAAATTGGAAATAGGACAAAAATAGGGCAAATAGGACAAAAATTGGTGGACAGAGTAAAATTTAGAAAACTAAAATTTTAACTTTCGACAATTACATGTATAACTTTTCAAGTTACTTTCAGCTGCTCAATATTTTCAAACAAAAGTGGAAGGCGTATATATTTATTAGATCTATGGACATTCGCAATAAATACTTACTAAAACCATCAAATATTCCAGGAAAACTACTTTTATGATATATAACGAAAATAAAACAACATTCAGTGATAGAGATAAATGTTTGGATAGATATCAATTCCCTAATGTCAGTAATGTGTGATTACTACTGACAGCAGTTCCGAAACAGAATTTCTGAACTGCAATTTCGAACCCGAGAAAAAATAAAAAATTGAGCTATTATGTCGTAAATGATTTACTCCAATTTATATTTCCGCGGCTAAACCAACAGAGTTGGACATCAATACAATATATGGCTTAAATATTTTATTTTCGTAAATATCGTCTGACAAATGATATAAAGAATACCAAGTCATCGCTTCGAAATTTCATTTCCTGGTGAGTTCACATAACTTGAAGACATTTTTGTGAATTATGTGAACTTTTAATAATTTTGATTAATGAAGTTCGGAATTTTTTCAAATCATCAAAGATGTGTATAGATATAAGCATTTATAAAGCGTTTGAACCCATTTTTCAGAAGAAATGTTGACTGCTCTTCACATGAGTGATAAAGTTCTAAATAGTTGAAATAAATTCACATGATGGCAGTGACAAAGATTGAACTTATGTACGTGAATGATGAGTTGTTGGAATTTAATCTCGTAATGCTTAGATTTGTTTCCCACAAACAGGTTAAAGATAAGCCATTAACGTATAATTAAATCTCTGTAAATGAAACGTATTTTCTGCATTTTTGATGATCTCGCTTAGAAACAAAAATTTAACAGGAAAAATGTTGGACAGTAATCAAGATTTCGAGTTTAAAATTTTAAAACTTGCACATGATGATCTTCACTGATGTTAATCTTGCGTATTACCAAAAAATCAATGCTTTTAGCTAAAATATAATTTGTTTCGAATAATTTTAGGATTGCACTATCTTTATTTATTTTTCGATTAGAAGCATCGGAAATATTTACGAATGCAAACGTAAGAAAAGATATTTTCTTTTTTAATCTGTTGTATCTTGATGTGTCAAATATAAAATTGTTATATATTATTGTTATACTCGTTTTTAATAGGAGTTTCAAATACTAGCCTTGAAAAATGATTTGTCTTCTTTGTAACTAATATCCATTTTCAGGTCCGTCAGAGTTATTCTGATACTGCTATGAATTGCTAAAAAATTCATAAAACGTTTAATTGATCGACTTAGCACTGGCGCTAACTTTTGAGTGTAATTATTCCGTGTTTTTCTTGGCAAAATATCTTATTCTGAAAAACAATTTAATAAATCCTCGCGTCTCAATAGAAATCATATGAAAATTCTAGAAAAAATACAAGTAATCAAATGAAGACATCACAAATGAAAAGCAGAGCATTAAAATGCAATAAAATTTATAACGACTTAAAACAACATGAACTACAAAGAAATTGCAGTACTAAAATTACACAAGAATAAGATTCTTGAGAAATAAAACGCAAAAACGACTGCATGCACTCAAAGGACATGAAAAAGAATAATCACTACAAGTACATATATGAAAACAATGGAATGACTGATTGGTTAAATTTTAAAATAATACACGCTATTTTAAGACGAATCGAAAGAAAATAGAGGGAGAGATTGTGGAAGCAATACATAAAGAAAAACAACTGAAAAATTTAAGCATTTGCACATATACCTTCAATTTCCTAAACGTATCTATTTTGGCCGAACCGAATAATTTTCATATAATGCTTCAAATTTTAAAACTTTTACCAGAACTTTCTGCTTCGGAACAGTAATTAAAATAAATGCGTAAATAAAATATGTAATAATCAAAACGCATGGCAGAATTACTGGATCACACTACCATCGCCAAGTTAAATTAAAGAGGTGAGATTGAATAATGTTTAACCCGGTACTCGAAAGATATAGATGGGGAGGGGAGATCAAGTTTGGACAATAAAAACAGGGACTTCAGGGTGAAGTTTTCGTAAGTTGCAACAGGAGTGTGTTGTGGCACGCATTCTAAAGATGTTTGGGACAGAAGAATGGTACTTACAGCGTGATGGAGCAACTTCACATTAATATCGTGACGTGAGTTTAGTTTGGTTATATTTGCCTCAAATTTTGAGTCCATATGAGGGTATTTTGGGATGGAACTCGTAATTTTTCAACCGTGGTCAGATGACGTGTAATGATGTGATAGAGAAGAGGTCTATTTTTAGAACAAACAAGCTCCTTGATAATATGACTCCTAATACATAACATCGCTGTTATATCAAAACTAGAAAATCACCCGTCATGGTGTGACGGGTACAAATTGCCTCCTCATTCGAGAGTTTCCCGTCAAATTTGACGTGTTTAAATAGATATATATGCGAGAAAAATGTTTAATATTGATTGAAAACAAATAAAAGAAACATATGTTTTATGACAGGAAATATTTTTTTTTATTTACATATTTCTTTATTCAAAAACCTCTTGGTAAACAACATTCCGTGTGAAGTATTTTTCGTTGTTTAACAATTTTCTTTGTACTTCAGATGTCTTTGTGTAAATTTTAACGTTGCCAAAAAATATTATCAAATTATCACCACGATTGCAATAAATAATCAGTTGCATCGTAGCGTCCAAACTATATCACGCACATGATATAACACTGACGTAATTTACTACTTTCTATTAAAAACGGAAATTAAATTAAAATATATGATTAATATAATTTAAAATTTCTCAGGAACTATTGATCATAGCGAGATAAATTTTATATCAATCGATAGCAAATTTTATGTCACTATTTTGAAGCTATTAAATTTGAAATTAGAACGACAATTACTTTTTTTAAATTTAGAATTACTGAAATTTATGTGCTCTAATAATGAAACAATGCTGGTTAACGTCTCTCAGTCTTATGGCGCGATTTTTATTGTTGGTGAGGTCAGAGCGTTACCGGATTAGTGAGAGACAAATCTGGGCTATTATACACTGTAAAAAATATCCGTTTTTTTCCCGGACTTTTTCCGCATATTTGACGGTTTAAAGTTGTTTTGTTGACAAAACGGTTTTTCACCGTTTTTCGCTCCAGCCATAAACGTTTTAAAACCGTCAGTTCAAATTCTATTTTTCGCCATACGGTATTGCTTTCCGTACGATAACTTTCCCTTTTCTTAACTGTAATTTTATTGCATTCATTTCATGTTTTTAATAGGGTTCCATCTCCGTAACGTTAAAACACGTGTTCTGGCAATAGTTGATTTTTACACCACTAGGTGGCGCCACTAGAGCTATAGTGACTTTAAAACTCAAATAGATTATTTTTTCTTTATTTTATGAAGTCTCCGGTGGTCTAGTGGTTAGAGCGACTGCCTTTTATTTCTATGACCGCGGTTTCGATCCCCGGCTCAGAGGAGTTAGAAGTTTTGTCACCATCTTGCATCGAAATCGTCCAAGTAAGTTCAATTAAAAATTACACTAATTAAACTAATTGAAATTAATAATTAAGCCTTGATTTATTAATATTCCTAATTGATAATACACATCAGCACATTTCAACTCAACTCGAACAGAAGGAGAAAAACAACTCAACTCAGTCGATGACGTCACTTAGTTCGATTACTTAATTTTTACGGAGAAAACTTGATTTCATACGGTAAAAAACCGTTGTGACTACGGATTTACTTCGTAACTTTTACGGGAAAAACTTGTTCCTGTATGGTAAAAAACCGTTTTGCCTACGGATTTACTTCGTAACTTTTACGGTTTTGCACAACCAACCCAGCTGCCAGTTTAAAACCGTAAATTTTACGGGATTTGTTTTACAGTGTATTAGTAATAATGCGTGTCAAATTTGCCATAACATTTTATTGACGCAAAACGCTTGAATGTAGCAGTGTGTCTGACTGTTTGACTCTAATTTGAAAGCCAAAATCTTTTTAAAAACATTTAAGATTTTATTACAAACACTGAACGCAAACATTAACATACAGACCACATATTTACATTACTTTTAACAGTTACAAGAGGCATTTTAAGCGGGACATTCACCGCTGTTCCACTCTAAGATTTTTGGAACACGGGAATTGAAAACCTTTCGTTAATGTTGAAACCCATTGAAAATTGGCGCAAATGGATTGGATGTTTGGAATTCCGAATAGTTTGAAGTCTGATTGGAATGGCAGGATTGCGAGGGAAGCGAAAGCTTCTGCCTAAATTGAGACTCCACGACTAGGATAGTAAACTCGGAAATTCTCCGTTTCAGAGAGGAGGAGAATGGGTGGGGTCTGCGACTTTGAATCTTCTCAAACCATGTGTCTCAAAACGAACTTTGGAACATCCGTGAATGACTTCCCTAAAATTTTAGACTGGAATGAGTGGAATACAAACCAGTTCTTGGGACAAATGGCATAGCCAAGCCTTCTCGTGAATGCCCAGCTTTACAGTTGTTCACTCCATTGTGATGTTTTCCCTTCCCGCGAGCACCGCTCCCACGAGAAAGAGAGTCCAGTTCCTTTCATGTCAGCCGCAGACCACAGGACAGCTGCACCTGGTGGTCGTTAAAGAGACGTTCGCGAGAGTAATAGCTTAACGCAGAAAAGCGACCACAGTGCACAGGAAGCAATACCTGTCAGAGAGCTCATATGGGGTCGACTTTGAGGAGATTAGCGGTACTCTTTCATGTCACACCTGTATAGCCCCGGTGGTGGCAAAACCCAAGAACCTTCCCCACGGTTGGATTTGACCACTGTAAACATGGAAGGTTAGTCGTTGGTCACCCGGGAGTACGATTAGCCAGTGGAGTGGAAGGAAGGCGGAGCTTCACCCCTTGAGGGAGGGGATGAAAACAGAATGCTGATAGGGAGAACGAGGAGGGCGGTGAAGAATCGTTTAGGAGGCTCGAACTTGGTTTCAGACTCCGGAGCGCCGAAAAAGAGCTGTGTGATCAGCTCGGATTGAAAGTCCCGAATTAATTCGGACTTGGGGGGCAAACAACGAGAAATCGGCAATTTTCTGAACTCTCGGCTCATCAAATTGCGAGCCTATGAGCACTCCTGCTAGTCTCGTGTTGCACGCTGATAGGGAAACCATCCATCCTGTGACGTAACTACTTCCTTATGGACCTGACGCTCTAGAACTCTAAACGCCCTTAGAACCTGAAACTCAAATGACTCCGAAATCTGTATATGTTATTATTTAATCAGATACCCGTAAATCTGTTTGCAATTAAACTAGTGAAATAAAGTACTTAGGTCAACTCCTTGCATTTAATGATTTCATCGCACCCTAGGCTGACACTACACCCATCAATCTGCAATTTAAACTGAGGCCTTCAGCAAGGAGCCTTATCACTCACAACAGGATGAATCCAGTTCCTCACCAAGCAGGCGACGGTTACGAACAGGGTTACCTAAGACCATCCTCGAAAATGCCGTATGTGTCTGCACTGTTGTACGCTTCATCAAATGTATACAATTTGGTCGCCAGTGGTCTCCTGAAGTGGCTACATCAAAGCTCTCCATGTTTCGGTTAAAGGGGGCATTTGACTACGAACTTTTAGTATAATAGCGAAGATAAGTTAAAATAAAATCAAAAATGACGTAATTCTTAAGTGGATTAATTCTTAACATTGATACTAATTTGCAATATTTCCTTTAAAGAGGTTTCTCAAGGAAACCGAAATATACCCAATAAACAGAAAGCATGATATCTAAATATTGCAATAAACAGAAAGCACGATATCTAAATATTAACCAATAAACAGAAAGCACGAAATCTGAATATTACCCAATAAACAGAAAGCACGATATCTAAATATTACCCAATAAAACAGAGCTACTGATATCTTAAACACACCTAAATAAAATGAGCACGATATCTAAATATTACCCAATAAACAGCTAATGAAATCTTGACACCCACAACTGAAAGCACGAAATCTAAACATTACAGCAATACGCAACTGGAAACGCATGA